>JAHBOF010000200.1:0-158760 GCA_020736565.1 Coprinopsis sp. MPI-PUGE-AT-0042 | reverse complement strand
AACAAAGGCCTTCAGCTCGAGGGCGAGACCCAGTGGGGATTCGGTCAGATCCTGGCTATGCTCTTGGTTCTCTTGCCACTGCGCGACATTGCAGAGGCGGTTTTAGCTCGCAGGATGAAGAACAGGAAGAAGGAAATCGTGGAGGACCTCGAAATGGCCGCCAAAAGGCGTGACTTTGCTGCTTTTTGCCGCGCACTTGAGCGTGGCGCTAAAACGAGAAGGGCGGTGTTTGAAGGTATGCACGCTTTACCCACCGATCGCCTCTGGGGTTACAAACTCACGACCACCAGAGGACTCCCTGCACTGGCTGCTGAAGACAGCAGCAAACGATGGACATTTGTGGCTCATGAAGAACCTCATCTATGAGCCGCAGCATGTCGACATCAACTCCCACTTGACGTTCAAGATCTCTGATCGGGCAACGACCTCGCTATTGCAGTTCGCCGTCGAGAGGAAGACGCTGAGCTGGTGAAGTTACTTCTTAGTCACCCCGATATCGACGTCAATGGCCAATCGTCTTCCGAGGAATCCCCTCTTTGGAACGCTGTGTCGAGGCGGAACGTCGTGATCACCAAGCTACTCCTTCGACATCCCAAAATTGAAGTCAACACGAAAAGGAAAACCGACAAGAACGAAACTTTGCTGCATCTTGCTCTCAGCCGTCGAAGAATCGAGATCGGCATTATAACGCTTCTCCTTCAACACCCCTCCCTCGAAAACATCTTTGAGGGCGACGCCTACAATTCTCTCCACTTCTCACAGTTGCATCGCGATGGGGCCACGCTGATGTAGTCAAGATCCTCCTGAAGGTCCCTGGAGCGGATCCGAATGTTGTACCCATGGGGCCTGGGGCTCATCCTTTGATTGAAGCGTCAGCAGTTGGCGCCGAAGCAGTCGTCGAGGCCCTCCTCGAGGATCCTAGAATCGATGCCACGACTGGCAAAGTCGGAACGCGAGCTTTGCGAGTGTCAAGAACCCGAAAGGTACTCGAGCTCCTCCACTGGCATCAATACCCCAACATTGAACTGGTTGACCCCGGAGACGGATTTGTAGTGGCGTTGCATCAGGCAATGAACCTCCGATCTCCTTCCGTACTGGAGAGCCTTCTTCAAGACCCCAGGATCACGTCCCAGCAAAAGCGATTTGTGCTTGCCTTTCTTTGTGTTGGTCGATACGACGAAGAAGATGAAGAAATCTTGGATACTCTTCTCAGGTCTCCACATACCGACATCAACTGGGTCCACCCAGGAGCGCCAGGCCGGGGTCGGTTTCCTTCCATATGGCAAGATCAAACAGTTCTGACGCTTGCGGTCCAAGATGGTGAAGATCGCCATGTTGCGAAGCTCCTTGAACATCCCGGAATCGACGTGAATGCTCAGGCAGGCAACGGATTTACAGCTTTGCTACACGCCTGCCAAAGAGGCTACCATATCAAGGCCCAACTACTGCTGGGACATCCAGAAACCGACGTCAATTCGCACGGCGGTGGTGGGGCGACGCCCCTGATGTTTGCCGCCAAGAGCGGGGGGCAGAGGGGACATATTCACATCTCGCCATCGTTGAATCCCTCCTCCAGAACCCAAGCACAGATCTGGACGCTATCGACTCGTCGGGAAAAACGGCCTATGTGATGGCCTGCGACCGAGCGCTTGATGCCTTACCCTGTGAAGTGGTTCCTGCATATCTTGGTATGAACCAGGAAGACCTGGACGCTATCGACTACTCCAGAGGAACAGCCTGTGTGGTAGCCTGTAATCGAGCGGCCAACGCGAATCCTGTCCGGCGGTTCATGGCCGTATCGGCCTAGAGCCAGTCAAAATCCTGCAGAGGTTCCTAGAATGTTCGAGGGGTAATACCCCGCCCTCTCGCGCGTTCCTCGCTGTCCTCGACAATGCTTGCCGAGAAGAGGATATCAGTACCGTCAGGTTGCTTCTCAAGAGGGGATGCCTTTGGACGCATTCTCCAACCGGGGTGATACAGCGTTGATGATTGCTATGAGCTGGGCTTATGAAGAAGCGATTCAACTGATCCTTCAATGTCCAGGGCTTGATGTGACGGTTCGGAACAGCCGTTTGGCTACGATGCGAGGGAGGCGTTAGGACAATTTCGTTCGGTGGCCTTTACTGTGAAGCGTATACGGATTCTAAAGATGATCGACGATTATGAGCAGAAGGAAAACAACGGCCTAATGGCCTCTGGTGGTGTTGGTGGCGGAGGAGGAGGAGGAGGTGACTGACGGGAACTAGTTACATTAGAATACATGGCGTGTTGAATAAATATAGATTTGGTAGAAAACGTTTATCAAGATAAATATACTTTTATGGGTCTTTTTTCTAGGGTGACCATTGTTCAAGAGAAAGGATAGTTCAATGTGCATCCGAAGCCAGAGTGCTCGCAGATCACACAGTATTATATTGGTCAAGCTAATCGTCAGCAGTCCGATATGGTGTAACGGCTAACATTACCGCCTTTCAGGTCGGGGAATTGAACCCCATGATCGCGGTAGCTCGGGGTTCGATTCCCCGTATCGGAAGATTTTTTTAACCTTTTTTTCTTCAATCTTCTGACTTTTTCTTGTGAAAACGCACAGGGTATCCCAAAGGTCCTGCTTTTCTGGCAGCATAGGGCATGGATGAAGTTTAATTAGGGTAAATGGGTAGTTTTAAGGCCTTTTCTCCACGCGCACCTTCTGGCTGACAGCTTCACTTGATTCTCTATTGAATAGATCGGTACTATTACACTCATCAAGGATTCTCCCTCTGTGGTTTCGTTCGTCCAGGGTGATGAAGTCTCTGGGTAAATGACTATATCTACAGAAACGAATCGTAGGGAAAGATCCCATGCGTGGCTGCTAGCCCCAAAGGGTTGCACGTCGAATGGATCTTCACATGGGCTTTGCGGGCAGTTGCGTGAGCAGGACACCGTAACGCTTCTTGACAGTGACCGATGGCGGGAGAACTTGTCATCGGGAGAGAAACGGGCTGAAGAGATTGAGGCGGACATTCAGACCAAAAGGCTCAAGGGAAACATGGATAAGGTCGTACCTGGATGGGCAGACCTGGTGATCCGGCCTTCGTCCGTCAATTTCTGTTGGAGCAAGGTCAACACTGGACAGAGGACAGAACTATACGAACACACTTTGAGGGTATATACCCTGTTGCCTGAGGCATCCAACGTGTACATCAAATGCATGATCGCTATTCGTTGAGCTCGTCGTCGGATGTTGGTGGAAGTCGAAAAAGAACCTGCAATTTTGCCCCTATTTGATTGTGAGGCTCACACGCATGTCCGACGCGGAACTTGTGCCCCTATCTCGACCAGGGACTGTGTCGTTAATTCGAGATGTTGCACGAACATCGAGGAACAGCCATGCGATGCCAATCTCGTTACCTTTTCATCCTGCTATGCAACCCGTGACGTGGCTCCCCGCTTCTTTGGGTTTAAACGCCCGGTCCCGAGGCTGTACTTGTGTTCTTAAAGGAGCGCCCAAAGTCATAATGATAGCAATCCATCATCCCCCCGCTGCTGTTGTAAATGGCTGAGCTCGCAGCAGGCGCTTTAGGTGGGCTGGCCACGGTAGGGGCTGCAGCACTCGGTTCTGCGATGGGGTTCACAGCTCGACACGACCACTCGCATGACTGTCAGGTCGACCTGGCTCAGCGGTTCATGCATACGTTTGAAGAGGCTCACAAGCAAGGCAGTGTTGATGATAATGCATTCGAGGTCTACTTGATAAAGAAGGAAAAGTGAGTTGAAGGTCTAAAGTGCAATGCGTGAGCCTAACAACGCAAAACTTTTAGTGCCCAGAATAGAACGAGGGCGTATTTTGAGAGTATCGAAGATTTTAAAAACATCAGCTGCTTCAGGGTTTACAAGAAGATTCAGCAGAAAAATGTGGTTCGGAGGAACAAGCGGGAGGTGCGGGAGAGCGATTCGGGATTTGAGAGAGCACTATGATGTAGGACATTCACTCCTTCCTCGCGCTTCGGGTTCTAATGGACGGTTCTTTCACAGAGCGCAAAAGCGTTTGCGACCTTTGCATCGGACTCGTCGTCGATTACTGCAGTGTCAGGGACGCCGACTGAGGCAGCCCATGGGCGCTTCAAGGTGTCTGATTGGCTGGATAGGGAGGAGCTTCATACGGTTTCGATGGTCACAGACTATGAAGAAGACATGGGGCTTTGCTGATATAAGAGCATTGAAATAACTGTACAATATGGATTTCTGTTCGCGCCGAGACTTGACCTTGTTGATAGGGATCGAATGCTTTGAATGTGTTTACCCCGCATCAGACGCATGGCAAGCGCGCGCCAAGTGCCTTCTGTGCGTGTTACGTCCATCTCTCAGAATGCCATCCCATCGTTCACGGTCACGGTCTCGCTCACAAGAGCGTAATAGGAAGCGACACAGGTCGCGAGAACGGTCGAGGGATCGTCACCGTGACCGTTCGCGCTCACGTTCGCCAGAACGGCCAGTAGACCTCCCAGATGGTGCTAAACCACTGACGGAGAAGGATTACTTCCAGAGAAGTGACGAGTTTAGGCTGTGGTTGAAAGAGGAGAAAGAGAAGGTGCGTGTACAGATAAACCTCGAGAGCCTTTGGCTTAGCATCGGGTCAGTACTTTGATGAACTATCTGGGGAACGTGCTCGGAGGTGAGTTGTTCAGCCCACTTGCAGGTTGCTCGCTCATTCAAAGCAGCTATTTCCGAAAGTTCATAAAGGTCTGTAAACAACACTCTACATCCATCGCCGAAGCTCATGTCAGAGAAGGCATGGAATAGAGGCAAGCTTTCTCGTGAGTCCCATCCCGACATCCCTCCTTCAGGTTATGAACAAGACTGTCAGGGAAGTATTACCGGGGCATCGAACCTGGGACGTTGACTGCTACCGCCAACACCTCGTACAAGTGGTCCTTTGCTGCCAAAGGTAACCGAGCTGATAACGAAGCCCTGAAGAATGCTCGTGCAGAAGTCGGAGCAGCTACCTACGGTCGCTCTGTCCGCGACGACGACTACGATGATGACGAGGGGCCGATGCCGTCCTCAAGTTCACGCCCAAACGGTGCCTCTCGACTTCAAGGACCGACCCTTCCCTCTGCCGCTGACCTTACCATGGCTGCTGAGCTCGACAAGGAGCAGGAAGCAGAGCTGCGAGCCTACAAACGCAAGCGGGAGAAGATGGAGGCAGCAAAGAGCGAGAGTAGAGGATATGGTGGGGCCGAAACCTGTCGGAAGAGAGGCCATGCTCGAGAAGAAGAGGGCGAGGAGGGAGAATGATAAGGCGTTCAGAGAAAAGGGCGATGAAGGCCTTGAGGTTGACGAAGATACTCTGCTAGGTGGTGGGGATAGTTTCCAAGCTCAGTGAGTTGATGTGCCTATGCTCGGATATGCATCTCAGATTCCCTCAGGTTGGCCAGACGAGACGCAGCAAAAAAGCGCAATGAAGCAAGGCGTTCTGAAGATGTTGCTTTTGCGCGAGAACGTGCGACGGTGTTGAAAGAGAAAGACAAGGTCTGTAGCCGGCTCTATGTCACGATCCCTCCTCAAGCTTACGGATGTCATAGGCCACGATGGATATGTTCCAGCAGCTTGCAAAGCAGCGATTCGGCTGAAAGGTTCAGATAACAATTTGCCCTTCACTGCCACTGCTCGTAATTAGATCTGCGGGGTCATCTGAAATCCATGCGATTACACGGCCGTCTTACCAAGCTATTAGTTCTGGAAAGGTCTGAGCTCCGCCCGCGATGCGTAAGACCGAGATCATGTGACTGCCTCACCAAGCGGATTGCGAAATCGTTGCATGACTCCGTGGTATAAGAGCAGATGAACCTTGTGTGGAGGTCATTACCCACATTAGCTCACTGTTCAATATGTCCACAGATGAAGGAAACCCGGTCCCGTACATCAAGTCTAAAGAGGAATTCGACCAACTCGTACGTCGACTGCAACCACTTGAAGGTTGACAATGCTGATCCCGCGCAGATCAATGGTGACAGGCCCGTTGTCATCGACTTCACGGCCACCTGGTGCAGCCCTTGCAATATGATCGCCCCGGTATTTAGGGAAATGTCCAACGAAGCTCCTGGTCAGGGTATAGACATGGGCTTCTACAAGGTCGACATCGACGAACACGCAGACCTCGCTCAGCCATATGGTATCAGTACTGTATGTCCCTGATCGACGTCAACAGCTGTTCTGCATTATTCTAAACGTTGATTCTTAGATACCCACCTTCATGCTCTTCCAAAACGGCCAGAGAATCAAAGAGCCATTGAAAGGTGCTAATCCAGACGGGTTGACGGTAAGGCCCCTCCATGGCGTCTAACTTGAGCTTGTGTCTAATGACGGCGAAATTTATGCAGGCTCTTACCGGCGTTCAGCTCAAAGTAGCTCAAACGTTACGATATTCAACAAAAGGAATGCAAATGTACCATATATTAAGCAATGTCACCAGTGTTTCCACGGCTTTCCCTGACTTTTGTATGAGTGCAATGCAGTAGGTCCGTCAGTTGGGTAAGGCCCAAGCGATCACCAACGCAGGCCCCATTCCAACATCCCGTTCTTTGCCGGCTGTCTTCGATGGATGTTAGGAGAGATGAGGCTCACCGACGACCTTCATCATCTCAGATCCCACTCTGAAGTCGACATGAGTCAATCAATAATAAGCATTGGCGAACGAGGGACGAATGCCAACGAAGCTTCGCCCGAACCGGCCGTGGGGCAGTTGTTCAAAGAGCTGGTCACCCTAATGCCTACACAAGAGCCCCATCGCAGGAGCGACACTTGGACACCGAAGACAATAGGATAAGCAGTTTATCAGTATAAGGTCCTCGTACACTTTAAGCTGTCCTCGGGAACGACCTCGATGTCGGTGAGTGATCCTGGACAGCAGAAGGAGTGCGTGATTGACGATGGCAACAGCTCTGGTTTCCCGCTGTGTTTCTGTGTTGTGGACCGGACGTCGACTTGCAAGGGCAATTACTGAAGCTCAAACGACACGGATACGTTCGGCAACACCTATCGTTGGCCGCCATCGGTGCTCTCCCTCCTCTCCCCAGGTAAGTGATGAAGGGTCGAGTACCCTCACCCAAGCCACACAATCCAATGGACGTGACGAAGAAAGTCGATCGATTCGGGTCTTACCGTTGCGTGCAAGACCTCCATTGTTCCTACCTCCACCCTTCTAACCCCTCCCCAACCCCTTCTGCTGCGGCAAGTGAAGATGTGAGCATGGGACGTCCACCAGGGTCTCCGAACTTGACGAGGGAAACCCAACCTAGACCACCCTCATGTCAATGGCAAAGACCGAGCAAGACCAAGTTAGAGGCACAGGTGAAGCCACAGCCAAAGTCAAGGAATGAAGATTCCCGCTGCTGCGACCGCATTTTTTCTATTTCTGAGTCAACAACCAGTACGCTTGTGCCCATGCATAAAGAGGGTAGGTGAAGAGTGAGGCGGAGGCAGGCAGTGGGGCAAGATGGGAAGGTGATGGCGCCCGCCCGCCCCGTCATCAAGGATAATTTTCAGGCTGAGGAGGCTAAGCAGGGAGAGAAATCGAAGAAGAAGCAAGTCAGGGAAGTGAGGGAGCTGCAACGAACTAAGCTTGATCAATGAGGTCAGGGAGGAGATTAAAGTGAAATGCGTCGTATGTTGTACCTACCAGCGAAATACGGGACGAAGTTGTTTTGATGCCAGTATCTCGTGTCTGAAACACTTCAAGATATTCCGGCTACCAGGGGGCTTCTGACTTTCTTACCGCTCCTATCTTGACATTTGCTTGGGACAAACGCAGCAGGCTATCGCAGCGTCTAATGCAGCAAATCGCGTGATAGCTGTGATGATCAAAAACAATGAAGATAAGTGCCTAAACATACTACAAATGGAAACAGTACAAGCGATACCAGATAAGTACGAGAGAATGGCCATCAAGATGTCGACGAAAAGGGCTGTAATCTCTAAGAAATGCATGGAGGTGATTCGTTTGAAAACATTTGACGTGCTGCTGGTCTCTACGACGACGTTGGGGTGTAACACTCTGCCCATCTCTCGCCTAGCTTGGCATTTGAAAAGTCGAGATGGGGAACGGCCGTTGCAGGCAATGTGAGGATGTTGGAATCATCGGGTAGCAAAGCTTCAGGTTGGACAAACATGAGGTAGGTCGAGGAATCAGCTGGGGAAAGCAGCCAGCCAGTGTACTCTTCATCTGGGCCTTGCTCGCGGATGTAGCGGGGGATATGCGTTGGGGAAACGTCCCAAACCCGTACTGATTTGTCGACGGAGCCAGAGACAACACGTGTGCCTTGCGGCGAGTAGGCCACTGACTCGACTTGATTGGCATGTCCTTTGAAAACCCTTGCCTCTCCTGTTGAAAGGTTCCACACCCGCACGGATTTGTCGTATGAGCCAGAGACCACATGGGCCCCCATCAGGCGAGTAGGCCAATGTATTCACCCAACCGATGTGTCCCCTGAGGACCTTCATTGCCTCTCCTGCAGACACATCCCAGACCCGGATCGATTTATCGCTTGACCCAGAGACAAGATGTGTCCCATCCGGTGCGTATGCCATTACCATGACATGATCGGTATTTCCCCTGAGGACCCTCACTGTCTCTCCTGAAAACAGATCTCGCACCCGGATTGATTCCAAGTTGTCGGGGGACACATAGACGGTGTGGGTCCCATCCGGCGAACAGGCGCGCCACATAAGCACCGCTTGTGGGCCTCTTGAGGACCCTTGCCTCCTCTGCTGTGGACAGGTCCCACAATTGTACAGATCCGTCCCATGAGCCGGAGACAAACATGGTTTCCATGCGGCGAGTAGGCAAATCCGTAGAAAGAATATCCCCTTAGGACCCGAATGGACTCTCCTGTCGACACCCTCCCATACCCTGACAGATCGGTCCATTGAACTAGAGACAATATTGGACCCATTTGGCGAATAAGCCACAAAAACAACATGAGCAGTGTGTCCCTTGAGCAACCTCACCACTTCCCTGTCGACAGGGTCCCACACGCGCACTGATTCATTGGCTGAGCCAGAGGCAACATGTGTCCCATCTGGCGAGTAGGCCACTGCCAGGACCCAGTTGGTATGTCCCTGGAGGACCCTCACCTCTTCCCCTGCTGATAGATCCCAGTCCGCAGTGATCCATCAGCTGAGCCAGAGACATATGGGTCCCGTTAGGCAAGTAAATGACTGCACTAACGTTCAAGGTGTGGCCCTCGAGGACCCTCGCCTCTCCTGTAGGACAGATCCATGCTCGCACGGATGAATCGCCTGAGCCAGATACAATGTGGGTTCCATCGGGGGAGAAGACCACTGACAGAACCCTGAAATTATGGCCCTCGAGCACCCTCACTGCTTCTCCTGTAGATAGATCCACACACGAAACCGACTTGTCGAACGAGCCAGAGGCAACACGAGACCCATCTCGCGAGTAGGCCACCGAGGCGACCGTGCTCGTATGTCCACTGAGGGCTCTCGCTAGCTCCCCTGTGGACAGATCCCACACCCGTACTGACGTGTCGTCTGAGCCAGAGACAACGCAGTTGCCATCCGGGGAGTAGGCCACTGCCCTAACCCACCCGGAATGTCCCATGAGGACCCGAACCTCCTTTCCCGACGACAGGTTCCACACTCGTAACTGATGTGTCGTTTGAGCCGGAGACGACATGGGGCCCCATCTGGCGAGCAGGCCACTGCATTGACACTACCCAGCATGACCCTGAAGGACCCGACCATCCCCCGTCAACAGATCCCAACACTCGGACTGATTGGTCGCTTGAGCCAGATGCAACATACGTGTCATCAGGAGAGTAGGCCACTGCGAGGACATCATCGTATGTCCTTTGAGAGCATGCAACCTCCTCCCTTGTATACAGGTCCCATATTCGCACTAAACCATCAGGCGAGCCAACCACAACTTGACACCACCGGGGGAGAGTGCGAGGGCATTGACACTGCTTTTGACAGTCATGCAGCTCACCTGCGCCTCTCTGCCGACACCCTCGGACTGTGGACTAGTGTATCTAGGAATGCCATCAAACTGGCGCCTCAGTTCTGAACGGCAACGGAACGTCGTGGGAAGGTGGCCAGGGAAGACAGATAGAATGAGGCGTAGACAAGACGGCCTTGCTCATGCTGTGATAGGCAGCAAGGGCAAGCCGCGTCTGCCAACTTGCTGACAATCCCTCTTGAATTCTTGGAGGAGTACGTCAGCATGCGCGTTGTAATCGAAGAGGCAAAACTGACCTCAGACTCCGAGATCCAACCCAGTTGGGCATCGCGCAGTATATTTTGGCACTGCATCTGCTTGCCTAATAGGTTCATCGTCTCCATCCAGAACAAAACTTGAACATGGAGGAACTTGTCCCAGAGTTTCTAGAAGGCCATCTGGTGCTTCCTCACTCGTGAGGATCAGGTGTGCACTCCAGCTTCCGCATGCATACCGTAGGGGAGCCGAGACCCTGGTTTCGATGGAGTTCGGCAAGGTTGAGTTATCGAGATCCATGATGTACGAGGTTGGGATATTCGCGATGTTGAATCGCAACTGCTTTTCCATGATCGAAAAACATCCCTTTGCAAGACGGGCGGTGGTGCTGTCCCTGGTCGCAGAAGAACTTGTGTGACCGTCCTTTATCGAAGAGAAAGTCGGCGAAGGATTTATGGTAGAACATGACCTGGCCGGCTTGGAGGTAGAGCACGGCGTACAGTCGATGCAACACCCCCTTCCGCCATGCCAACGTCGACCAACATGTTCCTATTCCCGACACTTGCGTTAAGAACTTCGATGGCCGCTGAGGTGGAAGTGCGTTCGATAGTGCAAAGGAAGGTGTGAAGAATCGACAGGCAGTCCTGGAAGGCTTCGGGGTCGCCGCGCTCTCGCGGGTCCACAAGGGAAGTATCGAGAATCTGTATGTAGAGGTCGTCCAATGTTGCAGTCGCGGCACGAGAAGGTCGACGGGCTGGAGAAGAGGAAGTGGATAGCAGACGTCTCACGATACTCTTCTGTCCTCGACATCACGCCTTTGACGTACCCAACAACTGTGGCGGCGTAGATGAACAGCCCTGCCGCATCTGCTACTAGCTGTTGGATTTGCTGGGTGGTAGCGCAGTCGGTGAGGCTTTCGGTGAGGAAGAGCTTGATATCAGCGTTGCTCTCCTCGAGTGGCACCTCTTCCAGCCGGCACACTTGCTTGTCGGGGAAGGATGCGATTCGTCGAACCAACGCTGGGTCCGACCGACTGGTGACGAAGAATTTGAGACCCGAGAGATCTTGCTGGTCGACGACGTCGAATAGCGTACCAAGGAATTCTGTGCCCCCTGTTCCCTCCAGCTCGTCGAGAGCATCGATGGGGATGACATAGCACGGCTCGTTGTTTGCTAGCCGTTCTGCTGCAGACTGCTCCCAAGGCATGACAAGGAGACCCATCATCTGGGATCTTGGGCCATGGTCCACAGTTTCGAATTTTCCATGCTCCTTCAGCGCAACTTGGAAGGGCTGTGACCTGAGAGCGAGGTGGTAAACAATGGTGCGAATGATCGAGGATGCAGAGCGAGTGTCGGGGAACTGGCGCGAGCAGAAGAAGCTTGCACCCAGCACGGCATTGCCAATGAGAGCTTCGAAATGGTGGGCGATGGTGTAGGCGATGGTGGTCTTGCCTGACCCTGCTTGCCCCGACAGCCAGAAAACCATCTCGCTATCGGGAGATGTGTTGGTGGCCCAGTGCGTGATGCCATGCAGGATGTTGACATGGGTGCCTGGAGTGCATTGACCACGACGCAATGTCGCTTCGTCGTCAGGTGCATAGTATCTGTGGTCTGCCCGTTTGCAGATGTTGAGCCTGGTGGACAGATTGATCTGCACAAGGAGTGAGAGAAGGTCGGCGATGAAAGGATGGGGCATACCATGAATTCGTCGGTTGACCCCATGGTCATATTGATGATCCCTGGATAGATTCCCTGTTAGCGCTCTTCACAGGCCGAATGAGAAGATGGCCCACCATGGTTTATGCCCGTAAACACGTTCCCTGCGCTTCCTATATTGTTCATGGTGCCGAAGTTCTGAGCTGGACGTCTTGCGTCTAAGAAAAGGAATTCGACCAATCGTCAGTTGCGGCAGTAGTGAAAGGTGGGAATGCCCACATACATGCATCGTCGTGACTGGGATCGAATCGAGGGTTATCGTTCCAGGGAGCTTCCATGAGTCGGTTCTGCGCATGGCTGCCACGACGAACATCCCTATCCCGACTCGCCCGATTTTGTGTAACGCCCCATCGCTCGGTCCCCAGGAATTCACGCTCATCATCCTCTCGAGGGAAGGGAGGGGTTCGGCTCCCCATAGAAGCATCGCTACTCTGGCTTCTTCGACCTCCGTGGACGTAGCTCTGCCTTCCTCCCTGCCTGTCTTGTTGTTCCCATTCCCAACGTTCTTGGCGGCTGTAGTATCCTGGAGGCGAAAGACTTCTGGATCTTCGTCTCGTTCTCATCGTTTCAGCTGGAGGAGAGCTCCTTGCCCGTGTCCTCCAGTTCTAAGTAACGGTTGCGGATGTCAGCAAATGAGCACCGAGAAGGCTACACCATCAAGCTTACATTTTCCGATTCTCTGTCAACCCGTCGTCGTCTCACAGTTGACGAATGGTTATCTCTATCCCTCGCTACCCTTCTCCCCTCCCCCCGTTCATGACGATCTTCATATTGGTAATTTGAAGAACGTTGGCGACTCATCCTTGGTGGTGTCCGGCTCTTCCTAGAGCGGCTGGAAGACATTCGCGGCGCGTGCCGCCCACCCGGAGGGTTTGAAGCCCAGCGTTCATGACGGGGCGATCTTGACCTTGACCGTCCCGCGTTCTTTGGTGTTGCGTTTCTTTGGTGTATCGATTGATCAGGCGTTGTCCAGCAAGGTTTGGGCATTCTACTCACCCATGGGCTCCTGATTGCGCGATCTGGAGCCAGATGCCACTGGAGGCTGAGGTGATGACCGTCGAGAACGTCGATACGAACTCGATCTTGAGGCCATATTGTCGCTGCTTCACGCACGAGTATCGTACTTCTGTGAAGCAAGCAATGTGGGCGTCGAGAGCAAGGGAGAAGGTAAGGTGGCTGTAACCGTAGTAGGTGCCTCGTGTGTCATTGTGGGTCCACAAAAAGTTGGCCTTCGATTAGCCTTTCTTGTCAATGGTCTAAACTTTGTTTGAACATGTCGCCAGGGTGTCAGGGACAACCGAAGAATGGGTCATAGGCTTCATGGTCTCTCCTCAGCAGCAGAGCGTCGACCAGGCCTAGGAGTTCCTTCTTGCAATATTGAGGCGGGAGAGTCAAGGAACCAGAAGCAACTCGAAATTGGATGTCTTGAACACAAGTTATAGTTGAACTCAACAGGTTTGGACAAGGCTCGCCGCGAACGTCATCCTTCGTCAAGGTGGGATACGAGATCTTTCGCTGTTCGAGGAGCCCCCGCCCTCGAATCCGAGCATGGTAACATCCCTGTGCATACCATTCAACTAACATTTAAACTTTATTAGCTTTCTCCTTCAATTTTTGTTTGGGACAGACTTACCTCCTAAGAAATTTGTATGAATATGTTCGAAATAAAGAACGGGAAGACCTCCGTCGCGTCGTTGGACTCCGACTTCCAACTCCGACAGGCGTCGAACGAATCGACAGTTGCACACTGGCTCAAAGCCTTTCTCCAGGAACGATCTCGGGCTGCTCTCCAGCGAGTAGACTATGAGCTTATACCCATTTCAAGCTAGATCGCAAAGAGGAATGACTCCGTGGTCTTTTGCTTGCAACACACATTCCAAGCATGCGGTGAATTACAACCAGAGCCTCTGTGTATGTGGGTAAATGTAAGACTATCACAAGAAGAAATGAAGTCAAGATACACAACAAAATGTCAAACCAGCCGCCCCAGCTCCCACGGCGCCAGCGTACCAAGTCCCATTCTTACATCTTCCTCCTACCGACCCACATCCATCCCCTCCTCCTCTGCATCCTCTCCCCTGCCACCTGAGACCTCCTCAAAGATCAAGGACCCCTGCTGCTCCTTGAGCCACTGCACGCTCCTCTTCTCATCCATGAAATACGTATAAGCTCTTCTCAGATCTTCTACATGGACCGTTTCGGACTTGCGTTTGCGAGCGACAATTTGGGCGCAGGAGATTAGGTTTAATGCGTATCTGTGGGGGAAAAGATGATTCGTATTTGGGCGTGTCGTATAGAGAGGAAGAATGGGACGCACCTCAGCGTCGTTTGGACCGCCATACTCGTCAAGACATCCACAGCGTCGTCGGCGAGCTTGACGTCCTCCTCTGCACACCTAATCCCAATGATCTCTCTCACTTCGTCTTCGCTATACCTGTTCGTGGGTTATCAGCGCCCTACTCTTGCACGAAACAACTGGGGTTGTTGAATATGGAAGACGGAAACGCACCGAGTCGTGCTGACGATCAACACTCGATCCAACAAATCAATCGGCAGACCGTGCGGGGAGCGGAATTTCGTTCCACGGATACGCGACATGCCGCGGTTGGAAGCCATGATAACAAGCGGAGCAAGGTCGGATTCAAGTGCTCGTTGAGGAACGAGAAGCATTCGATATCGAGCATATGGACTTCGTCTATGAACAGAACCTGTACGCGTTTTTCTCATTTGAGCACTGGACTCGAAAGGGCAAAGGCAGATAGATACGCACACCAGGAACAACTTCTGCCTTTCCCTCCTCCCTCCACTCTGCCACCTTGGTATTAATCTGGTTCCGTAGCTCGGGCTTGATCTCGCCTGTATCCCCAGCAAAGAGGGCGAGGAAACCTTGTGTGCGCGAGTTGATCACGTCGATTTCGTGTAGTGACACGGTGTGTACGACTTCTTTGCGTTTTTGGATTTCGCCTTCGGGGCATTGGACGAATTTTGTCTATAGGTTTTGCATGTTCGTTAGCCCAGCATTCCTTCTAGGATGGACGGTTAGTAGAAAGGAGAGAGAGAACGCACGTCAGCTCCCATAGCATCGTAATCCCTTGACCTTGCAAAGCTTCTGCCTAGCTTTGAAACTTTGCCAGAGGTCTTGTCGATGACGATCACGTCGCCCGCTAGGACCTTTTCTTTCGTTAAGGCGTCGATCATCTTGGTTCCGAGGTCGTAGATGGTCTCCATGTCAGTGGTTTTGATAGTTAGCTTGCCTGTTTTCGTTGCCTGTGCATAGAGGGTGTTAGCATCAAGCACGAGGAAGTGTACAGGCGGGTAAAGAACACGAAAGAGAGCAACAAGTGAAGGGAGGGAGGGAAGGAGGAGAAGCAAGGCAAACGCAAAGACACGCACTCCGGTCAAACTTCTGTCAATCTGAATCTCGACAACCTCTCCCTCAATGATCTCACTCTCCTCTTTAATGCGTACACCAATGCTTCGTCTGAATGCCTGAGTGAGAGCTTCGGTCTTGGACATGGAGAGCGAAAAGACTTCAGAGGCTGCGATCATTGTAAAGGGCACGTCTGCGCCTAGAGATTGTGCCATTCCTGTATCACACCAATATTGGTATTAGCGTACTTGTTTCCCTTTGGCTTGACTTGGGAGGAAGAGAAGGAACGTCTAGACAAAGGCTACGCACCCATGGCAATTGCAGTCTTTCCCGTCGAGGGTGGCCCGGCAAACAACATGGCTCTCCCTGCGATCCTTCCTTCTTGTACCATTTTGAGAATCATACCCGCTGCTTTTCGGGCTTTGGCTTGGCCGACAAGGCCTTGAGAGACGGCTCGGGGCTCTAGTCTGTCGTCCAGTCCCAGACCGCGTATGTGCGAGTGGGCGCCTATAACATTCAGAGACGAAGGTCAGTGAGCTGAACAGAGGCTAGAGGAAGCAAAACGCACCAATGCGCTCCATTTTGGTGATATCCCGCAACTCTGAAGTCCCAGTCGAGATCTGCATGGCCGCCTATTCCATTTCATTACACGTTCATTGCTTTCAATACGAATTCGAATGGACATACCATGATAGTCGATACAATGAACCTGAAATGATGTCGGATTCAGAGAACGCGTCCGGGTTGTTTGGCAAGAGCGTGTTGGAACCAAACAAAAACACCCGACCCACGGAGTCTTTTGCCAGCCAGCATCGTCACGCTCTCTTCCTCAACGCGTTTCCCAGTTATGCTGTCCGTGGTTCGAAGGGGTAGCACTGGGCTCTTGCTTAGAACAGCTCTTGCTCCTTCCTCAATACCTTCCACCGCGTCTACCTCGTCACTCCGTCATGTCGTCTCAGCCCCCTCCTCTTCCTCCACCTCCCTGCTGAGCAGAGGGTACGCCACGGAAATCTGGAAGAACCAAAAGGTCGACACTGAACTCTCCGCCGCCCTCTCCCGTACACAAACATATTCAAAACCTACAAACCCTACACACCCGGTGTCCGCCACCTCCGTCGTCCTCTCAACCCACACCTCTACAAAGGCCGGCCCGTCCGCTTCCTCACACTCCCCCTCCGCAAAAAAGGAGGAAGGAACGCCAACGGCCGTATCACCGTCAGACATCGAGGAGGTGGACACCGTCAGCGAATCCGTACCTTGGATTTTATGAGAAAGGAAGGCGGGGTGCATGATGTCGTTCGTATCGAATACGACCCCGGCCGGAGTGCGCATATCGCTCTGTTGAAGAACCGCGACCCTAAAGCGAGCGGGACCAAGAAATGGAGTTATATCATTGCCACAGACGGGTTACGCGCTGGAGATGAGGTTCAGAGTTTCAGGAAGGGTATTCCGGAGGGGTTCATTCCCGGGTTCAAGTCTGACCTTCGTGGGTCGTCTTCAGAGGAGATTGGGGAGCCACAGATGGTGGCGGTGGCGGAGGAGTCGGCGGAAGCAAGCCAGAACCTCGCGTTGGGTATTCTGCGAAGCATGACGCTCAAACCAGGCAACGTTCTCCCCCTTAAACTCATCCCCCCAGGAACCGTCATCAACTGCATTGCTCTCAAACCCGATGGACCCGCCCTCCTCGTCCGCTCCGCTGGCACTTTCGGTCAGGTCGTCGCGCACGAGGAGAATGGGCGATACGTCCAGGTCCGGCTGCAAAGTGGAGAGGTGAGAAAGGTGTTGAGAGAATGTTGCGCGACGATTGGAAAGATTTCGAATCCGCTTTGGAAGAATAGGAATCTGGGCAAGGCAGGTAGGGCGAGGTGGTTGGGATGGAGGCCGTCTGTGCGTGGTGTTGCTATGAACGCGTATGTCTTTTTCTATATCCCTTCTCGAGTGTACTAATGACGAGTTTAGATGCGACCATCCTCATGGTGGTGGACGTGGTAAATCCAAGTCCAACAAGCATCCCGTCTCGATTTGGGGCTGGGGTACCAAGGGTACACGTACCAGGAAGCCAGGCCCCAAGGGTCCCAAGAACTCGAACAAGTTTGTCGTTCGCGAACGTCCCCGTGGCAAGGAGAAGAGGGCCAACTAGAGGATATATTCTTCCTTGTTTTTGTGTTAACTATCACTACATTCTAATGCCATTCTTAATCCCCTACACGAACGAACACGCCCATTCTGACCCTAATCGTGTCTCATTGCGAAAGTGCAGCCTGCATTGCGCTCTCCATCCGTATTGGCTCAGCTTTCTTCCCGTTCACCTTGGTGTGTTCACGGATGAGAGCCAGGGTGCAGGGTGACAGGGCATTGTGAATGTAGCAGGCCATACGGTAGTCCAAGGATTCCTCGTCGCTCTTGTAGCCCTAGGTGAATGCTTCCCTCTAGTCTCTCCTCCCTGGTCTTGCTTTCCCATTCGCTTGATTCATGAATGTGACGAGCCCGACCCATCAACCTTCACCCTCTATCGACCAATGTCAATTCGAGATCTCCCCAGCGCTTCATGCCTCTTCTTCTTCCACCTCCTCTTCATCCTCTTCGTCCCTTGCCTTCGGCTCCTTGTCCAATTCGGCCTTGCCTACTCTATCTCTCCACACCGTCAGTTCGTCCCCGATCGTATTCTTCGCCTCCGCCAGAGCGTTGCGTAGTCCTCCGTAGAAGGCTACGAGTTTCTCGCTAGTCTTTCCATTTTCTTCCATTGATGAATTGGAGGTGATGGGGAACGAGGTCGTTTTGGATGTTTCCAGTGACTCGTTCGAGTTGGATGATATCGTGGAAGGAGGAGGGTTGAGGGCGTACGAGATCGTTACAGCTTGTGCAGTCGACATCTCCTAGCGCTAGTGGTAGACTTGGAATATGGATGGCGTACAAAGGGCAAGTCCACAGTGAACACTATTCAAGAGATGAATCTCATCGGATAAACCGTCTTCAATTCAAACTCCGTCTCTTCGGCGCTTAATCCAGCCAATCCACGTGCGTCGAATTTTGGGCTCGGATCAACGGAACGTCCGTCCCTATCTCTTCGGAGGCACGATGCTCTCAACAGCAAAACGTTTTTTTCGGTTCATTTTGCCCCTGCATTGCGCTGATGTTGTTCCGAGGACATCGATTAATTTATAGATGACGGATTTATGCATTGCTTTCTTTCCTTCCTCCTCCCACCACCACCGACATAGCTAGACTTCAAGATGCCTGCGTTTGGGTGGTAACGTGTCGACAGGGAGTTCAAGCTTTCTGTCGACGGAAGACAATATTTTCGATATTCGACTCGACTTTGACTCGATTCTGCGATTCAACTAGACGACTAGAAGACAACAGCTAGACAACAGCGCGCATTCGACATAGATTTTGCAAACTTGCTATTGCGACCACCGTCTGGAATAACCAGGCAATATAGACGCGTCAAGTTCTCGATAACCGAGCTTTGACATTCCTGCTCACCCAACGCCATACCCAACGCACATACTTTCCACCCAGAAAACCATGCGTTCCGGCGCATCCCCCACGCCCCAGGCGCCTCAAGTGCAGGCACCCACAACCTTCCTCCCACCCCTCGGCAAGCTCTCCTCCACATCCTCTTCCCAGATCTACGAAGCCCTACGGACGCTCCGAGGGCTCTACTTTCCTCATACCCAGCCTAGCAGTGCGCTGGCTTCGTCGGTCCTCCTCCAGTGCTCTTCCGCCTCCGATGCCATTACTAGCCCGTTGGGGAAGCTGTCGTTGGGGGCGTCTCCAGGGTCCAACCATGCCGGGCCAGGGACCAAGGAATTGGCTACGAAGCTGAGGAATCGAGCCAACACGTTGACCCTTGCCAACCGTGGTATCATCAGCCCGGTCTCAACGGGATATAACACACCTGTCATTGATTCGGGATACGCTTCTGCGTACGTCTCTGACGATGAGGATGAGGTCCAGGACGAGGACGAAGAGGGTCCTACTACACTGGTCGATGAGTCCTCCTCGACATCATGCTGTGCCCTCCTCTGCGATTCATCCAACCTCGAAAACTTGGAGATGGAATGCAAGACCCTTGAAATCCTCCGTGCGGATACGTTCGAGAGGACGTTTGTCATTCGCTGGCTTACGGGTTTTGTGTCGAGGGCGGAGGTGTGGGTTGAAGAGGGTGCTCTAGTTGACGATGCGGATGAGGCTGGGGATATAGACGCAAAGGCGAAGAAGGAAGGTGAAGATGATGAGGGAACAGAGGAAGAAGGCGAAGGCGAAGATGAAGGCGGACGAGAATACACTCTCCGCTCTGCACTCCTCGAAGAAGCACTCGACGTCCTCGCAGCGTTCACCTCTGTCGACCACGCCAATGACGAAGACGACGAAGAGGAAGACCCATCGTACCTTCGTACCTTGTCCTTCCCTTGTCCTTCCCCGGTGTCAGGGCACTCGGACGCAGAAGATGGGGTGTTGACGATGCAGATCAACGATGCAAGGATCAACGAAGACGATCATACCTCTGTCGGGTTACAGACCTGGGGAAGTTCGATCATCTTTGCAGAAAGACTTTGCGCACAACCTGACGTGTATATTCCCTTCTCTTCTTCATCGCCTGCCTCTACTGCTGCTAGTACAGCACCCCAGCAGATAAAGAAACCTTTTAGGATTCTAGAGCTGGGTGCAGGGACGGGTATACTCAGCATCGTCGTTGAGAAACTCCTCCAGCGAGGGACCTTTGGAAGTGGGGGCATAGAGAGGGAGATTGTAGCGACGGATTTCCATCCCGAAGTGTTGGATAACCTGCGGAAGAACGTCGAGAGTAACTTTTCCTCTCCCCCCTCCACCCCTTCTTCAACACCAACTACCCCGATCGACGTTCAAACTCTCGACTGGCAACATCCTCCATCCCATAGCCCCTTCGATGAACCCTTTGACCTCATCCTCGCCGCAGACGTGGTGTACCACCCCCGAGCACGCACGGTGGATCAAAGGCTGCGTCGAAAGGCTTCTCAAGCCTGACGGTGGGGTGTTTTGGATGTTTATTGCCTTACGGGCTAGTGGACGACATGAGGGGTTGGATGAGACTGTTGATGAGATTTTTGGGGAGCCTGTGGATGGCCCTTCGGGTGGTGTTGGGGCTGCATGCGGGGAGCAAGGAGAAAGTGGTGGAGGAAAGAGGAGGCTGGCCATCCTGGAGACGGAGCGGTTAGGAAGGAAGAGTAGTAGTGTTGGGAGGGCGGATGAGTGTGCGTATAGATTGTTTAAGATTGGGTGGGTCAGATAGATGCTGCCTAGTCCTCTTTTGCTTCGCGCTTTGACATGTAGATTTTAAGGATTGTACCTACATACTCGAGTACATAGATTGTTTTTGGATGTTTCTTGGGGTTCTTTACTGGCCACTTCGTTTGGAATTTTGATTTATGTATCGTTATCTCAGTGTAATAATCGGATATTACTGTCTTTTATAGCGGGGCTTGACCCGGAATGTGCAGACCGTCTCTCAGCCCTTGTTCCGGCAGCGACTCGGAGTTTAGGCTTGGCTAAGGCAGGGTGACGAGCGTGTCCTCGTTTCGTACGAGAGCGTTGCACTCTGTGTGTCAGCTACTAGAACGTACTCTGCTCTGACTGTAGCTTCAGGTTTGCCAACCTGTCGAATTGCAATCAGACGCCTGTCGGAGTCTGAATTTCCATGACCAGGGATCCATCATCCGAATTGCTCAGGCTTGTCCCGTTCTTCCATTCATATCTGGTACACCATCCTGGACATACCGTTACTCAGACTGGCCCAAGGGATCTGAACCAGGGTCGAGGTATGTCTATAGTACATTCAAGGCATCAGAAAGGCTCACGGCGTGTAAATGATAGGAGATTTATGAAGGAAGAATGGGGTCAACGGGGACCCTACCGTACTCTTTTATTGAAAAACGTCAGAGTTTTCGAAGAGTAAATTCAGAGATCCCATGCAATACCTCAAAGAACGCGTCCATACGGACGACGTTCGCGACGAGCATGACGAACCTCATCCCACTGGCCTGTTTTGGTATCTCTTTATGTTCAGAATCTCCAATCCCATTGGTTCTAGTTCCCCTTCCGATCTCCGTCGACATTCCATTCGCTCAGGAACGTATTTTAAGAGCTGGTCGACCCCCTACCACTGTGTGGGACAGTGAGGTTCCTAGAAGCTAACGTTATATTGAAACAAGGTTTAGATCATTGACAACAAAGCCTAATCTAAGGCAAACTTCTTGGGACCCCACACGGGGTATGTGTCCCAGCCACCTTGCCCTTTCCCTTACGCTCGGCACCCACATTTAGTTACTCCAGCAAAGCTCGACAGTCTTACCTGAAGCAGATGCAACATGCCCTCAAGACCAGCCTCTTATCGACCATCTCGACGGTCATCGCCTCAGCCTCATGTGGCATCTGGCTCTAGATCTCGGAATCAGGATAACATGGGTGAGCAAGATCTCAGTTTTTCGCTGAAAAACAACTCATTTCCGAACGCATTTGCAGACAGGCGATACCATGGTACAAGAGGGCGCTCAAGGTCAAGATCGCCCCGTCATGAACGCTGGGCCTCAAACCCTCCAGGTGGGCGGCACGCACCATCACCCTCTGCTAGCCGCTACAGGAAGAGCCAGACACCATCAAGGATGAGTCGCGAGCGTTCTTTCAACTACTGCCATGATGACCGTCGTGACCGCGGGGAGGGTGGAAGGGAAGCGAGGGACAGAGACAGCCGTTCACCAACTGTGAGACGACGAAGAGGGGAAAGAGAATTGGAAGTTGTGAGCATGGTTTATCCTTCCCTATGATCATCGCTGACGACTGTCACCTTGAATTAGAACTGGAGAACTCGTGCGAGAAGCTCGCCGCCAGCCGAAACGAGGAGATCGAGACGAAGATCTAGAAGTCTTTCACCTCCAAGATACTACAGTCGCCAAGGACGTTCGGATTGGCAAGAACGAGACGGGCAGGGAGAAAGGCAAAGCTACGTCCACGGAGGTCGAAGAAGCCAGAGCAGTGACGCGTCAATGGGGAGCCGAACCCCTCCTTTCACTGGAGACGATGACCGTAAATACATGGGGACAGGGCAATTGGGCGTTGCACAAAATTGGGCGAGTCGAGATTGGCATGCTCCTCGTCGCAGCCAGGCACAGGGCCGACTCGCGGAAGCTCCCTGGAACGATAACCCCAGATTCGTGACGGGTCAAGGGGATGCGTGTATGGTGGCATTCTCATCCTTCAACATTGCCGCAACTGACGAATGCTTGAATTGCTTTTCTTAGACGCAAGACTTCCAGTTCAGGACTTCGGCACCATGAACAACATCGGAAATGCGGGGAATGTGTTCACGGGTACAAACCATGGTGGGTAACGTGCTCATTCGACTTGTGACTTGTGGCAAGCACTGAATTGAAATCACTCCAGGGATCATCCATATGACCACGGGATCAGCAGACGAGTTCATGGTATGCCCCATCCTTTCATTGCCGAGCTTCTCTCAATCCTTGTGCAGACCAATCTCTCCACCAGGCTCAACATTTGCAAACGGGCAGACCACAGATACTATGCACCTGAGGACGAAGCGACATTGCGTCGTGGTCAATGTACTCCAGGCACCCATGTCAACATCCTGCATGGCATCACGCACTGGGCGACCAACACATCTCCCGACGGCGAGATGGTTTTTTTGGCTCTCGGGGCAGGCAGGCTCAGGCAAGACCACCATCGCCTACACTATTGCCCATCATTTCGAAGCCCTCGTCGGTAATGTTGTATTAGGCGCCAGTTTCTTCTGCTCGCGCCAATTCCCCGACACTCGTTCTGCATCCTCGATCTTCCGGACCATCGTATACCAGCTCGCACTCCGGTCCAAGCCCTTCCAAGCTGCGCTTAAGGAGCATGGCAAGTTCGAAACCGTGGACCACAGCCCGAGGTCCCAGATAATGGGTCTCCTTGTCGCGCCTTGGGAGCACTCAGCTGCAGAGCGGGTAGCAAACAACGAGCCATGCTACGTCATCCCAATCGATGCTCTGGACGAGCTGGAGGGCACAGGAGGTACAGAGTTTCTTGGCACGCTTTTCGACGTTGTCGACCAGCAGGATCTCTCGGGACTCAAATTCTTCGTCACCAGTCGTTCGGATCCCGCGTTGGTTCGACGCATCGCATCGTTTCCCAACAAACAAGTGTGCCGCCTCGAAGAGGTTCCACTCGAGGAGAGCAGCGCCGATATCAAGCTCTTCCTCACCGAAAACCTCGCCCAGTGTGCAACAACTCAACAAATCCAACAGTTTGTATCCGATGCGTCTGGGCTATTCATTCACGCGGCAACGGTGGTTAAATATGTCAAGGGACGTGATGTGGAGGAACAGAAGAGCCTCGTGAGACGCCTGCTGTCCACCTCTCCCTCCTCCATCCGTCGACCATCTCGTGCTGCGACTGCCACGTTGGACGACCTCTACCTGCAGATTCTCGACACTTCTCTTGTTGACCCGCGAGAGCGAGGCGATACAGAAACACTCCAAGACTGCCTATCTATCCTCCACACGTTCCTTTGCACCGTCGAACGCACTTCAGCCTCGGTTGCCGTCGATATCCTGAATGCAAGCATCGGCAATGGCGGCATAATGGTCGACGTTGGTATGGCGGAAGGGGTTCTGCATCGACTGCACGCCGTCCTCTACAGCCAAGGAGGCCAGGTCATGTTTTATCACAAATCCTTTGCCGACTTCCTCTTCGACAAAGGCCGATCGCAAAGGTTCTTCTGCGATCAGCAACAGCACCACCGCCGTCTCGCAAAGGGATGTTTTTCAATCATGGAAAAGCAGCTGCGATTCAATATCGCGAATATCCCAAGCTCCTACCTGATGGACTGCGATAACTCGGCTTTGCGGACCTCCATCGAAACCAACGTCTCAGCTCCCCTACGGTATGCATGCGGAAGCCGGAGTGCCCACCTGATCCTCACGAGTGAGGAAGCACCGGATAGTGTTCCGGCAACTCTGGAAAAGTTCCTTCATGTCCAAATCTTGTTCTGGATGGAGGCAATGAACCTGTTGGATCGGCACCAGAGGTGCCAGAACATGCTGCGCGATGCACAACGGTGGGCTTCGAAGACCAAGGTTAGTTCTGCTTATCGGCTAACACTGCCAACGCTAATACACCCACTTAAGCATCCAACGGGGTTGATCGGCAAGCTGGCTGATGCAGCGGCCCTCGCTGCCCATCACAGCATGAGCAAGGCCGTGCTGTCGACGCCTCATCTCTATTTGTCTTCTCTAGCCACCTTCCCCCGACGTTCCGTTAACGTGAAGGGCTGGAGGCGTCAGTTTGGTGGCATCCCTGGGTTTACTAGTGCCCAAGGGATAGGCAGTGAGGCGCAAGTTGGCTGCATCACTGTCAAAAGCATGGTCAAGGCCCTGGCGCTCTCCCCAGGTGGTGTCAATGTTGCCGTTGGGGTCATCAGATGGGTCGGTACGAATATGGGACCTATATACAAGGGAGGAGGTGCTTGTCCTCAAAGGTCATACCGGTGTTGTCTGGGCAGTGGCCTACTCCCCTGATGGTGCCTGTGTTACTTCTGGTTCAAGCGACCAATCAGTCCGGGTGTGGGATCTGGTTACAGGGGAAGATGTTTGGGTTCTGATGGGGCATACCGACAATGTGAATGCAGTGGCCTACTCGCCGGATGGTACGCGTATCGTCTCTGGATCAAACGACACATCAGTACGGGTGTGGGACCCATCTTCAGGAGAGGAGGCTGGGGTCCTCATGGGCCATACCGGGTGGGTCAGTGCAGTGGCCTGCTCGCCAGATGGCAAATGCGTTGCCTCTGGCTCACGCGACACGTCAGTCCGGGTGTGGGATCTGTCCACAGGGGAGCTGGCGAGAGTCCTCAGTGGACATACGAGCATGGTCGACGCGGTGGCCTACTCGCCAGATGGGTCTCATATTGTCTCTGGCTCATTCGACAAATCGGTTCGAGTGTGGGACCTGTCTACAGGAGACGCAGTGAGAGTGCTCAAGGGACACAACTACAGGGTTCTGTCAGTGGCCTACTCGCCTGATGGGACCCACATTGTATCTGGCTCAGGCGATGAGTCCATACGAGTGTGGCATGTGTCTACAGGAGAGTCGAGGGTCCTCGAGGGCCACACCTCGGACGTTAGTGCAGTCATGTATTTGTCTAACGGGACCCTTGTTGTGTCTGGCTCAGGAGATGAATCACTGCGTGTGTGGGATTTGTCTGTAGAGGAAGAGGAGAGGGTTGTCCAGGGACATACCAACTGGGTCCGGGCGGTAGCCTACTCGCCGGATGGGACCCATGTCATCTCTGGGTCGGGTGATGAATCAGTTCGTGTGTGGGACCTATCTACGGGAGATGTGGTGAGGGTTCTCAAAGGACACACTCATGTGGTTCAAGCAGTGGCCTACTTGCCAGATGGAACCCATGCCGTCTCTGCCTCGTTTGATGGATCTGTCCGGGTGTGGGACCTGACTACAGGAGAGGCTGTTTGGGTGCTGAGCGGACAGGCTGCCTATGCGGTTGCCTCTTCACCAGGTGGAACCCACGCTGTTTCTGGCTCTCTGGACGGATCCATACAAGTGTGGGACCTGTCTGGAGGAGAGGCATTGACCGTGCTCAGGGGACACAGTAGCTGCGTCAGGGCGGTGGCCTACTCGCCGGGTGGAACCCATGTTGTCTCCGGCTCAAGTGATGAATCTGTCCGGCTGTGGGATCTGTCCACTGGAGAGGCCATTTGGGTTCTCCGGGGCCACACTAAGGGGGTCACAACCGTCGCTTACTCCCCTGACGGCGAGCATGTCGTTTCTGGGTCAGGTGACAAATCGATCCGGGTGTGGGATGTGTCTGCAGGAGTGGCAATTAAGGTCCTCAGGGGGCACACTAGTGCGGTTAATGCATTGGCCTACTCGCCAGATGGGACCCAAGTGGTCTCTGGCTCATCCGACAAATCAGCACGGGTGTGGAACCTGAATACAGGGGAGGAGGTTGGAGTTCTCAAGGGCCACGCCGGTGAAATCGATGGAGTTGCCTACTCGCCGGATGGTACGCATATTGTCACTGGCTCGCTCGACCAGTCAGTCCGGGTGTGGGACATTTCCTCAGAACATACCCCCCGCTACGTCCGCGAGCAAGGCCCAGATGAAGGCCATACCGGCTGGTTGCTTTCCCCAGCTGATCCCTCTGCATACTTCATGTTCGTTCTACCGGAAGCCCTGTTACCCGATGATACGAATGTCCTTTCATTCCCCGCAACGGCCGTTCCTCATCTCGACCTTTCAAGTGCCAAGCTGGGTGACAGATGGGCTGAGTGCTATACCCCAAGGCTGTTGTAGAGCCGAGCAGTGCGGCCCGCTTCATGTTCTATTAACTTGTGCAACTTTATGCACTTATCAGACTTTGGGCTGGGATCTGTTTAATGGTCGGTCATTTAGATATTCTTCGATATATCTGTCTGTATTCTTTGTAGTGGGAGCTCTTTTGCTTCCAGTGATATTTAGCCCGTATGATACGTTTATAATAGCACCGGCATCGATGTCCTAACCGCCCGTGAGGATATAGATTTTACCCTGTACATGAGCTTCCGCCGTTTCGGGATCGTCTTCGACCCTCGCATCCACGATAGTGGTTCCCGGGGCCCCGAAGAACGCATCCCTCTGGACCTTGCTTTCACCGGAAGCGAATGGGCAAGTATCATCGTGCCCAATGGCGAATCAGACTATCGGTTCGTCCTTTGGATGATGTCCAGACTTGTAGTTATAAACATAAGCTCATCGATAATATTGTTACCAATGGGTTTATAGGGTCAATGAAGTACAGAGGCCTCTTTTTGATATGTATTGGGTGTCCTAATAGACTACCCTTGGGGGGAGTAATTCTTCGTGTGACTGCTTTCAAAAAGTGCTATCTCTGTTTTGTGGTCGAGTACCAAAGTCTGGTTGTAAGCGCTCATAATACATGTAGTGTTTCATTGGCTATGCAATAGATCGAGGCTGACCTTGGTCTCCCTACCCGCAATATCAGTGTACGTTGAATCGATTAAAGCTTCGCAAACCGATCCAACTTGCCCCGTCCAACGACTTTCTGCATGCGGCTGTTAGCCCCATCATATCCAATTCAAAAAGCAAGCCATGTGCACGCACCTCAGGTCTAGGCTTGTTCCCCAAGATCTTCTCGATCTTCTCCATCACCTCTGGTGTCAACTTGGGCAATACTTTAACCGCCTCGAGGTTATCAAAAACTTGTTGAGGGCTCGAGGCGCCCAGGATGACGGTCGAGGTATTTGGGTTCACGATAGCCACCCAACCAAGCACAAGGGCAGTTGGAGTCGTTTCGAGTTCTGCATGACGAGAAAATAGTACAGTGAGTTAGGTTTTGTGCTCAAGAGGGGATCATTAGGCGTACCTTTAGCCAGCTTTGTCAACTCTTGTACTTTTCGAATCTTTTCTTGTCCTTGAGGTGTCTGAAGCTCTTTCACGGTCTTGTTAAGGAATGTATGGTTGGCGAAACGTGAGTCCTTTGGGATACCGTCGTTGTACTGGGTTCCTTAGTCAGGAAGTGTCCTCTGGGAACGATGAAGGCGCCACAGTACCTTGCCAGTCAAGAGGCCCTGGGCGAGAGCGGAGAACACGGTGGTTCCTGTTCCATAGTTTCTGTAGATTGGGCTGATGGAGACATCAAGGCGAGGACGGCCAGAGGAAGATGTCAGGTACATACTCGTATTCCTTCTCAGGTCGTTCGCGGTGGAACATGCTTGACAAGGGAAAGTCGTCAGAAGAGAAGGGTGCTATAGAAGGCTAACCGCATACTTGTGCTGGCACTGTTCAGCGATAGGCCCAATCAATCTCAATTTCGTCGCCACATCTGCCGCACAGTTCCAGTCCGCCTGTATGACCACCAGGGGTTTATGAAAAGGACTACGCACGATGAGCTTCCTCAATATCCCTCGCACTCCACTCGGACGTTCCCCAGTATAGGGCCCAACCTTTCTCAATCACATAATTGAACGCACGGACGATTTCCTCCATTGGGACTGTAGGGTCCGGTCGGTGGGCAAAGAGGATGTCGACATAGTCCATTTGGAGGCGTTCCAAGGATTCTTTGGTTCCTTCGATAATGCTGTCGAGGACCAAAGGAGAGATGATCGTTTTGTCAGCAAAATGAACGATATTGACATTATGGGAGAAAGCATGAAACTCACTGCTTGCGAGAGAGACCATTGTCGTTCGGACCCGAGCGAGGTCCCCAGAAGATCTTGGTGCTTATGATCAAATCTGTTCTTCGAAGACCTAGTTCCTTGATAACGCGACCCCTGGAGAGAACGCAAGGTCATAGGTCAGTGCTCATTCCCCAAATGTTTCCAATCGCGTGTCAAAGTGAAGAAGGACATTATGGACTGTCGAAACGCGAGCCAAAGAAATGTACAACCGGACGTACATCTCTTCTTCAGACTTTCCCCCAGCATAAACCTCGGCTGTATCAAACATGTTGATACCATTCTCGAACGCGACTTTGAAGATCTCCTGAGCACGTTTTGGATTCACGTTAGTTGAGGTGTCCGTAGAATGACTGCGGTCAACGAACCTTGACAGGGTCCCCAACGACCGTTCCTCCAATAGTCAACCCTGCGCAGCATCGTAAAGCACCCCGACACATAAGAACATTGCCCAAGGCTTACATCCTCCAAGAGAGAAGAGAGGGACGCGGAGTCCACTAGGTCCAAGCCTACGGAAAGGCATGCCTTTTGCCTTGTACTCGCGCAAGACTTGCTGTTTCTCCACTGGCATGGTTTCGAATAGCTGTGACGTTCAAATAGGTTTCGAGATAGGTGAAAAGAGGGCGGAACGTGGTGGTAGACGCCCAAGAGCTGTCTATACGTAGATGTTGTACCCCAGACTCGACGGGTGCAGTTGGCCGGTAATGTCTCTTGGCCGAACCCGGGATGGACCTGCGACCAGGGCATTGAGTCCTAAAGTCTGTAGAGATCATTAAAGGGCTCAGATAAGTTAATTAAGACTGGAGTGCCGGAGAACAGCAGCTGGGTTAGACCCGTATTCGTGCCAGAGCCCATGGTGGTTGAAGGACAAGCTTGACTCAGGGGCATCAATACCCGATTCAGACGGCATTTCTATCACGGGCTTTGTGAGGGCTCATAGAATGACTTTAGAGTGAATGTATTCGTCAAAATCGTAACATCATTTCATGCTTCGCATACGTCAAGAGTTTTTCTTCTACCTCATGTTGGCAAGAAGGTATTTGACACCCGCCCAAGTTTCCTCACCCGTAGGTCGGATCTGGTTAGCAGGGAGAACGAAGCCATTGGCTCCAGTATCACGGAGCTCAGCAGCAAACGAGTACTTGATTTTACTGTTGACAGAGAAGGCTTGGTCAGATACATGCAAAGGAAACCACACAAGAGAGATACGTACGCGACATCGTAGGTGTAATCTGTCGATCCACCGCTGGTAGCGTAGATGGTGGTGCAGATGGGGCCCGTCGTGTAACGAGTTCCGTAGAGTGCGCGAAGAGCAGTTGCAAAGCCCGATGCAAGGGTTCCGAGCTCAGATCCGTCAGTGGCGACCTTAGAGCACGAGTAGCCGTAGGCTGTCATTTCAAGAAGAGAGCGGTGAGATCGACAGCGACAAGGTTGCGTAGAGCGAAAGAACACGTACGGTACATGAAGAGCTGGCTGTAGGAGTGCCAGTCAACGTACATCTTGGCTCCTGCAGCGGACTGGGCACGGGCATTGACGAATGCTTGAAGACCTTGGGTTTCGGGAGCATCGGCGGCAGCGCGTCCCTTGAAATCCTCAGCGCAGGGGTTTGTGGAGGCACCGGTGGTTTGCGACCATTGGACATTCCAGTTACTGGGTAAAGGTTCACCATCAGCAAGTGCATGGCTGTAGCTAAGGTTTAGACACCAACCGGTTGATATCACGACCGAGGCAAGTGCTGCCTGAAGGGGCCGCTTGCCTGTTCTTTCTCCACAGACGGGTGCTAGTCTGGCTGAAAACGAAGCCTAAGGGCGCGATCAGACCAACTGTGACGAGCTGTGGTGCAAGGAAGCTTACCATCGGGGTTGACGACGGGGAAGATGTAGAAGTCGTACTTGTCAACGTAGCCCTTGATTTCGGTCGAGTTGGCATAGTTGTTGAGCAAAGTGTACGCGAGGTATTCGGTGGTCTACGATACCAACCATGTCAGGACAAAAGATTCAAGCTGCAAGCTGGGCTCCTGCTTACCATCGAAGTAATCCACTCGCGGGCGTGAACATTGCCGTGCCAGATGATGGCAGGCTTGGTTCCAGAGCCGCTGGAACCAAAGATGTTGATACCCTGGATGGTACGACCTCCAACGGAGGTTCCACTGGTGACGAGCTTGGCATTGTTGGGGAAGGTGGTAACAAGGTCACTGAGGAATTGCAAATGATCAGCATAAGGATGGTATGCGTTGAACCAAGCTTGGTTGGCGAGACCAGCTGATCGAAAACACTTAATCAGTACAGCGCTTCGAAGATCAAGGAAAGAACATACCTTGAATCGTAAACTGGTCAGCAGTAACGATCCCTTCAGCTTCCTTACGGATGCTGACTCCGAGGTCCTCGTGCATAACCTCAACAGGGTATGTGATACCCTCTTCCTTGAGGAGCTTGTTGATGCCTGAGGTGAAGGTCTTGTACAGATCCTTGGGCACCTCGACATCCAAGTGCGAGTTGGGTCGGACAGAGTGAGTCCAGATGTTGAGATCCAAGCTTTCAACGAAGCTATCCAACTTGGCAGTGCTGTTGCCAGTCGGGATACGCAGAACCTTGATACCGTCGTAACCAGTGGTGTGGTCACGAACAGGCACCGCGACGGCGGGCAAGGCGAGGGCGAAGAGAGCAAAGACGCCGACAAGCTTCATTTCGTCGAAGGGATCAAGTGTCGCTCAAAGGGAACAGAGGACGACAATGAACATAGAGAAGAACAGACATATTTATACGATTTCTTCTCCTGCCGACTCTGACAAAGTACACATGGTGCTCTACACCCAACGTTGGGGCAGCTAGATAGAAGTCGAGTCTCGTGAGCCCGAGACTCGAGGAAAATGCAAGAATCAAACATACCTTGTGCGCTGAGAAGACTTGGTGATGAGGAGACCTGACTGGTGGACGATGTTTGGAGGCTAGGGAAGCTCATCATCCATACGAACGCGCATCGGCCATGTCGCCCCCACCACATGATAACCCTCTTCCGGGAGAACCAGTAGAACCAATATCTTCGTAATGCCAGCATGGTGCGACAATAGCCATTAAGCGAGGCCAGCAGAAGGACACATCACAGGGCCAGCGGGATCGGATGGAAGGCACCGCCAGCGCTGAAGCTGCACGAGGGTGCTTCGGGATCTGGGGTACTTGTGATCTCGTGGGTGGAGAGGCAATGCTCATACCGCCTCATGAACTCGGCCCATATGGTCTGGCAATTCATTCGAGTTACAGGACACAGCAGTTGTTCGGCCTGGCATTGCTGCTGCTGCCAGAGCAGGGTTTGAGACGAGAGGAACGATGTTGAGAAGACAGAGATAGACAGAAGTGAAGGCGTGGTGAGCCCACAAGTCTCTAGTGGCGAAGAAGCACAGATAAGATAAATTAGTTCTGCCCACGCGCAGCAGCCATAGTCGATGTTTAGAAGAAGGCTTCGGTGGCAGAAAGATCAGGTTGTGCTACATTCCCACGTTCATTCTAGCCGACCATAAGCGGGTACTTGGATATTGAATATGAGCTGTTGCGTCCAGATCGTTCTACTTACAGCAATTCGCGGAACATAGGGCGCGGCGCGGATTTCGCGCGTTTTTGACACCTGATCGCGCCTCAGACGAAATCCTGCGTAGCTCACTCAAATACCTGCGGTTTGCTACGATTTTGGCTGTATTCTACTCGCATTGTGTAGAGCATTGTAATAATGAAGATTTCTCCCTCAAAACAGGTCAATTTCTTGTTCGGAGCACTTTGCGTCACGCCTGCAACGGGGTGACTAAAATCTGCGAATGGAAAAGCAGAGAATAGCCCTGATGATGATAAAAAGAATACTATAGATGTACCAAACGAGCATCAAATCCCTCAAGGCACGTATGAAGAGGATAGTGCCCAGTCATGCGCATTGCGACATGCGCCAGTTCCCGGTCGTACCCCCGATCGCCCTCCCGTCGCTTTGAGCATCATTCAAGGGCAGTGGCCTTCAAAAAATGCATCAATATATTTTGTAGAAGGTCTATAATTGCTATCAGCAACGCAATCCTCCAACAGGGCTCATGCGCATGCAGCTACGGAAGCTGCTGGAAGTGCTTTGCTGGCAACATTCGAGGCTCGTAGGGTTTGGCCAAAAGCAAAAATCCCGGATATACAACGCCCAAAGCTCATCCAACGCATGCTAGAACTATTCTAAAGGTCAATCTCGGCTCAGAGCTTTCAAAAAAAAATTGCTGATTTACAAAGGTGGCCTGCCAGCTGTAGAGGGTAAGCTGTCCCCCAGATTGTATCCGAATAAAGCCCTCAATGCATGTAGGAACTGCCGATACGCCTTACAAAGTACTTTTATCGCACATTCAGAGGGTTAATTCGCAGCCAGACGCAAGATAACTGCAAGGGAGTTGATCACAGTCCCAACGCAGCAGGTAAAAGGCTGAGGCGAGGAGAGGGTATTGAAAGTTCTCAATTCCTTTATAAATTTGGCACCCAAAGATTCACAATTTCAAACTGTATATAATAGAGCAAAGAAATCGGCAATCCGTTCGAAAATGAGCGAGATACGAAGGGATTCGTTTTGGGGGCGGTCGCGTGTCCAAAAATCGAAAATCCGCGCCGCGCCTTATGTTCCGCGAATTGCTGTAACAACATCATGCATCAACAATAATCGTGTCGAACTATGAATCGGAAAAACAGTCAAAATCGCGAAAATGAAATTATTCCTGGGCGCTCGTTGGTCAACGCTCTTCTGAATCCAACTCCTCCACCAAAACCTCTGGCAACATCTCCTGCCCCTTCACCAAGGCCAACCAGAGGCCCCGCTGGAGACATATAATGCCTTCCCTCGGATAGCACCCTTTGGTACCGTTGCATCGGGCTTGGGTTCTGGGTGTCTTCGAGTCGGCTTCTTCACCTTAGAAGCCACTGCAAGCTGATCACGAACCTGGATGTCAGTTCTCCGGCGCGGTCGATGCGAAAAACGTATTGGTCCCTCCAGATCGGACCAGCCGGGACCGACTGAAGTGGCACGATGAGCCGAACGGGAGCGGCCCTTACTGCAACTGCGTCGTCGTGCACCGCGTTCCCTCCTATGGCCATTGGCAGTCTTGTGACGATGGGTACGCCCTGGACGATCTGCATCGCGAGCTGACGCGGCGAATAGGAGCGATACTGTCAGATGGGCGACGAGCATTCTTGGCCCACGATGATGACTAGGGCCGGTAGCAGGAAGCGAGGTCCTTTCTTGAGGATGGGTTGGATTTCGCAGCAGCAGCGTTGTCTTGGTCCACGAAACTGGCCCTCGCACTAGGGGGTTTGGTGCTTTGGGGGGGACGCAGTCTCAATGACAGGTTGTACATGGCGAGCAACTGGATGACAAGGAGACAGGGGTTTTCCAGTCACGTCCAAATGCAGGTGGGCGAAGGTATGTCGGATGTCCAAATGTCCGGCAGGTACTTTCGGACTCGCTTGTCGTCCACAATCAGGAAGGTGCTCATGATCATGTCAGATTAAGGGGGTTGATCTCGTTGTATCGACTAATACGCTTCACAGTTCCCTTGAAATGCCCAGTCGTTATGAGCTCAGGACCATGTACAGAGGCAATGGTAGGGAATTCGTTGGCAATGAGAGGGCATTCGCTAACAAAGTTAGGGACATCCCTGGGCGCTTTCACGTGGTAAGGCTAGGGAACGATTAGATAACGAACTCGAAATGTGATCAGGGCAAGGCGTACCACACAACGATCTTTGGTACATTGCCAGGCGTGTTTCTCGCAATCGTGACCCGTTCTGTCTGTGTGGTATACAGCGTCGGAAGATGAGCTACGGGCACACCGTCATGATTAATGGAAACATGAAACGGAATGAAACCAAGGCTGACCTGCGGAAATTGTTTCGGAGGCGACCTTCGCGGCCAACATCCAGTGATGCGGTTTCTTCTTCCGTTTCGTCCAGAAAGGGCAGGGTAGATCTTGTCGCCTTGCAGAGTGCAGACATCGAAGCGCCGAATATCCCAATGGGTAAGAATCAAGTCTCCAGCTGTTCTCCTCGTCGTAAAAATGGCAGCTGCTGTTCGTTTGGGGAATGCCAGCGAGGTCCAAGGGATGGATGGATTCAACTGGAAGCGGGTCTAAAGGTTCCTGTATCGCAGGCGGATTGCGTGACATGAGAGGCGGAAGGTTTGTTTGTTAACAAGTCTGCTATTTGCAGTAGTTGTAAAGATTCTCAGTATACCGCAGGTCTATTTATGCACGGTGAGGAGGAGGAGGTCTAGACTTGAGGAGGAAAAGTCTCACCTTGCTACCTGAGTCGAATCAGCCTGGAATGTCCCTGAAACTGGCTGAACGCAGTTTCAGGTGCCTCAAGTCGCTGCCGAACGAGAAGACAGGTAGGTACGATCTACCGTGCCTGTAGATGTCAGACATCCCAGCCAAGATATTGAAAACTCTCCTCAGCCTGGCTTGAGCAATCCAGAGCGTCGACGAGACCACTAATGATGGAGTCGGCCCAACAAGGCTGCTTGCGAGCAACCCTCATCGTTGGTCATGGTGGTCGCTTCCGTCAAAGATGTCAGGTGGCTGATTGATGAGCGCACCTAAGCCATCGGACTTGCTGGGCGCTTGGTTCCGATCAGTTCCAAGTGAACATATTTCAAGCTCTGAAGGCTGCAGAAAGTGCTTCTGGTAACTCCTTTTTGCGAGCGGAGTGAGCTTCCTGGCTAACACGGAGAAAGGGGTTTGGCAGCGGCCAGAGGTCACGACCAAGCAAAGCCAAACTCTTAGCCCGGAAAATCGCCACCTTTTGGCCCTTTCACTGTATCCCTGAGCAGCTACAGATGCAAAACTTGGCACGAGGGCGCCCTTTCACTTCAGCTACAATAATATAGAGACAATTCTCCGAAATTCGTCTATTGAACGTGCGTTCAGGCCTGAAGCATGGCTTCGTTTCCCCTTTCTCCTTCGTGTGTTGCAGACATGCCTACAGAAATGGCCCAGATCTGAAGCAGGTGCAGCAGGGAGACAATCAACATCGACTCGGTCAGTCATTACTGGTAGCATCGTCATTCTAGTAACACCAACAAATACATACTCTCCGCTCGCACACTGGTCGGTCGCGCCAGATCAACGCCAGATACATATTTTCTTTTACTATGAGCGACTACATCTCCCACCAGGTCATCAGATTTTCGTAACATCAGGAATGCAGATGAAGAATTTCAGGATCGGCAAAATGGTACAAAGGTAGATATCCGGGCATACGACATGCATAGAGTTCGTAAATCAGTTAACAGACTTAAGGAAAGTGAGCAAGTAAATGGAATCGAAGATATCAGGGTCATCGACAGGGTAGGCAACCTCTGTGACCTGGTCAATAAAGTCACCTGTCCCTCCCTCCCTCCTCCTCATTTCTTTCATCGCCATCTTGATAAATGCTTTAGCCACAGGGTCAATAACCAAGACCATGACCCAAGCACTGGTACTGAGCAATCCGTCAAGGGTCAAAATATGTTCAATGTCCTCCCGGAGAGCCATGATGAACCGGTCAGGCTCGAGAGCTTGAAGCTGATCCCAGCACTTGACTTCGAGGATCTGATATAATCCCCTACGGTTGAGATTAAACCAAATATCCGCTCTAACATCCTGGTTTTCAGGATAGGTATGGTGTCTTTCTCGCTTAACGTCACCGTGTTGAGCAAGGGCAAAGGCAATCTCGACCTGCACCCAGCCTTCCCAGCCGCCCCCCTGCTGGTAGGCGGCGTACATGATTTGGCTCCTGTTTAGGAGCAGGGTATCCATAGCGGTTTCGACCGCGGAATTTTCCATTTTATATGGCTTTCAGGAAAGGGTTATCATCAGTACTGTGCCAGTGCCCGAGAGAGTAAAGCTCACTAGTTGCGGTGGGTAGTGGTGAATCAGTTGCTTCGTGAGGGTATTGAAGAGTAGGGTGTGGTTATCTAGCCTTTATATATATCCTCTGTGAGATAGAGAAGGAACGACCTAGAGCGGAACCCCGAGGTCATCGAACGCTATGCCAGTGCACACCTCACCTCGAGCACCTGGGCTCGCGAGTGGCTTTTGCCTCGGCCCCCGCATCCTCCCCCTTCAGGCAGACCTTCCAACTCAATTCTTACCTTCGTGAGATTCTGGGACACAGCTCGCACCAGCTAGAGTTGCCGAGACGAGACACTTGCGGTCTTCCACCCACTCACCGAACTAGTGAATGCCCCCTATGGCGCGCAAAACGCATGCATGTGTATGAGTTACTCAGCTGCTCCCAGAAACTTTATCTCAAGAATGATAACGAGACCAAGACTGAAGCCGCAGCCAAGCAGCCCCCACTGAATGGCAAGTCTCGCACCGCATGCCATCCAATTTAGCGACCTTGTCTTTGAGGAGCATGCAGACCTCACCAAGTGAGAAAGTGTTTGCGACACTTTTTTTGCACCACCCAAGCACGAATACCGCCATCTACTCTAGAATGAGACAGTACGAGACGAGATGGTACGTATATGATCGACCGTCTGTGTACTAGTAGACGTCAGACACCCTAGATCAGACATTGGAAGATTTCCAGCTCGGCTTGAGCAGTTCAGAACGTTGACGCGATAACGGCTAGTGTCCGTTTTGCCAGATGAGGACGGAGTCGACCAAAGGCTGCTTGCTTCCGGCCTTCACTGTTGACCATGGTGGTGGTTTTGGACAAAGATGACTGGTGGCTGTGATTGGTGAGAGACTTGCCGGGCGCTTGTTTCCGATCGGCTCCAAGCCGAATAGATATCGTGATGCAGAGAGCCCTTCTGATAATTTGGTTTTTTCCTATGACCGACCACATCTCCCACCATGTCTTCTGATCTTCAAAACATGAGGCATGTAGATAAACAATTTCGGGGCCGGAAAAAGATAGGTACGAGGGTACATGGGATATATAGAGTTCGCAGCTCAGCCGATGTTGACAGGCATGAGGAAAGAGAGCAAGTAAACCGATGCGGCGGTACCAGGGACAGGGTAGGCAGCCTCTTTGACCTGGTCAATGTAAGCACCCTCCAGAAGTCCTCCTCATCGCTTCCATTGCGGCTTTGATGTCAGCTTTAAACCAGAGGGTCAACAACCACGACCATGGCCCAAGACCGGGTGTTGGCCAAGTTGGCAGTGGTCAAGATCTTGGTAATGTCCTTCTGCACGACGGCGATGACTGGTTCTTGTCGCGGAGCTGACCCCAGCACTTTAATTCGAGGATCTCGAAGTTGTTGTGACCGCCGCCGTTGATGTTAAGCACGATGTCCGCCCTCTCAAGCGGCTTTCCTGGATAGAGGTTGCCTACTTCCCGCTGGACGACACCGAGAGGGGCAAGGGCAATGGCAATCTCGACCTGTGCCCAGCCCTCCCAGCCGCCCTTCTGCTGGTAGGCAGCGTTCATGATGCCACTCTTGTTGGTGAGCAAGGTTGCCATAGCGGTTTCGACGGCGGAGGACGGCATTTTAAATGGCTGTTTTGGAAAGGATCGTTAGTAGTGTGCTAGTGCCTGAGATAGTAAAGCTCACTAGTTGCAGTGGGTAGTGGTGAATGGGTTGCTTGTGAAGGTACTGAAGAGCAGGCTATGGTTATCCAGACTTTATATACATCCTCTGTAAGATAGAGAAGGGGGGTTCTGGAGGTACAGCTCCGAGATCATCGAACATTATGCCAGTCCGCATCCTACCTCAAGCACTTGGGCTTGCGAGTGGCTTCAGGTCCACGACAGGACGAATGGCAGTCAAATGGAATGGCTTGACAGTGAGCTCGAGTCTCCGTTCCTCGATTTTGCCGCAGGAGGAAGAGCAAGACTGAATGGGCTGAGAAATGGACACCTCCGACATCATCTGAAGCGCCTGTCCAAGCTCGAAACGCCGGGGTTACGAAGTCCCGGCATCATGCAGAAAATCTCGTCTGAACCGTAGACGGGTTCAGAGTTATAGACCGATGTCACAGGCCCGTTGAAGCAAACGTATCGGATACACGAAGCTTCGATGAAGCATGACAACGTCTGCAGCACAATGGATAAATATCGAAAAGAGTTAGGGTGTAAGAACAGTCAGACTTAAACGAGTACAAAAATAGATGATTACGGCCGTACAGAGGAGTCTGCTTTTTTGCTCATGATGAAGCCGCATTCAATCGTTGGAACCAGAGGATCCATCGTGGCATATCTCCAGTGTTCCAACAAAAACATCGCCCCCATAGATGTAGCCGTGATAGATAATGTGATTGTTCAACCCTGTGATTCTATCTCTCTGGTTGTGTTCTGTTAGCATTGCCGCCTTTGATGGAGAAGAAGGACTTACTGAAAGAGCCAAGATCGCTATCATCCCATCCCAAGGTCTTACCCGCCCATAGTAGATTGTTTTCAACAATCACCCCAGGCCAAACGATGGTTGTCGTCCAGCTCTCCAGTCAAAACAACATCCACCACCCCATCGTCGCATTTCTCGACTCGATATCGATCATGGGATTCGCGAATCCCAAGCGCATCCTCGTTTCTTCCAGGGGCCAGCTTGACTGAAAACTCGGAATTGACAGGTTGCTCATCTCTCTCGCTCTCTGAATGGGGGATCAAGGTGAAGGCCAAGATCGAGGACTCGTCGTAAGGTTGAGTCCCCATCACCAGTGAAAGATTCTTCAGGACAGCCAGGTTGGGTGTACCCTGCAACCTCCTCCATTCCGACTGATCGAAAGATAGACTCGATATCTTCCGAGCTGTTTGTCTTGTAAGCTGTCCTTTGGTAGTCTCTTTCCCTCCTCCTCTCGAGGAACCTTTCAATCTCCAGGCATTTCAGGCATCCACAATGTGGCTGAGGCGAATTACCATCTCTAGTTGATGCCATGGAGGCGGAGCGCTCTTTGGCCTTCGTCATCTGCTCGTGAGCGCTCTCCTTCCCTGTTTCGAAGGTTTCGTATACGTAGCGTCCACCTTCAAGGATGGTCGCACCAGCTCTATCGATGGGCCCACCGAGCTCAGCAGCTGCTTGAAGGTTGCCGCCAAAGCCAGGTCGATCAAAGGGGGACCTTTGGGTCACAATGAACTCTGTGGTGTGCATTTTGTTGTTAGTTTGGATCGCATCCAAGAACTTGTCTTGCAAAGCGCCGTCGTCCAAAGGTTCGCCTTCCTTCAGCCATCGAACGCTGCCCACGGGACCGGAGAACCATGCGTTGCCGAAACTGACATCGACAGGAATGAATGTCGGTACCGTCCCGGTTTCGGTTGTAATGGTGATAGGGACCTCTTCAGGAGATGCTTGGGGTACTGGTGTGGCTTCGACGGCGGTGGGAGTACGAACGAAGCCGTGTTCAGTAAAGCGCAGCCAGAGAGGTTTACTCGTGAAGCAGGTGCTGTGCTCCGATAGGCTGGGGGAACATTGCCGTTGGTTGAGGATTTCTTGGAACGAGGTGTGTGACTGGCCCTGGATGGGTAAGCATCAGCATGCAAAAATCCTGAGCCAGCCGCAACACTCACAAACATGATCCCTTGCCACAAGCCGGTCATCATTCCTCGGAGGTAGACAGAACCCAAACGGAATTTTGGCTGTTTGGTGAGAATATCGGTACAGAGTCTTGCCCTCCACCAATCGACATCGAACTTAGCGCTTGAAGGGTGACCCGAAGGTGAGTTCGTCTCGCCATTCTCGTGCTTCACAGGAGCCCCCAGCTCCCAGTCCCATACGACGAATTCGGGGAGCTTCGCGACGCGTGTAGTGTTGAACTCGTGGATGTCTACCTGTGTGAGGCCCGGTCGACCCTGTCGCGCCGCACGGTTTTGTGGAAGATGTGCAGGGATTCGGAACACTCCGTGGAGCTCTCTTCGTGACCAAAAGAGTAGGTTGGCCACCGGCGCTATCAGAGGCTCCATAAAGATCGGTTGGGCACTGAAGTGATAGAGCCTGCTCGCTGACTTCTTGGCGGTATGGTAGACTGGATGAGAGCCGTGAGCTGTATCCACGATGAAGATATGGTTTTGCATGGGGGAGGTGGGACCAAGAGGGAGAGTAAAGTGGTTGGGAGGAACGATGGCAGAAGTATACTATCGAAGAGTGTGAGGGCGGGATTTGGGAAAGGAGAAAGGGCGCGTACACGATTTGGACATGCGAGAAACGGAAAGACGAGACGAAGGATTTGAGCCCGCTCTTCTTCCGCCTCTTGCAAAAGACGCTCTAGCAGGAATACTGTTAGCCGTGGGTGCGGCATAGGCATGAAGCAACTCACCCCGAGTAGAGAGAAACCACATCAACCACAGAGCATACACTCGACCCTCGTCCTCCTTCGGCCATCCATCGTTGTCCTCCTTGCCTTCATGTAACCTCTGCCGAACGAATCTGTCGACAAAGTCCACGATACCGACATGCTCGAGCTGGGCCCGGTTCTTTCCATCGTTCTCCAGCATTGCAACATAGGCAATGATAAGCTGGTTTGGTGCGTCCTCGTGGAAGATGTCACCAGAGGCGAAGAACTTGAGCATGCAGCACATCTGGACAAGGTGGCCATTGAGGTCTCTTGTCAAAGGTGTGAAAGCCCGCCGAGTGACAGCACCAACGTCGAACTTCAGGCGGCATATCCGAGAGTACAAAGCTGTCCCACTGCCCATGGCCAGAGCATTGTGAACAGCCTTATTCGTGACCAAGAGGGGGAGGATTTGCTTAGGGTTTCCAAGAGGTGAGGAAGCCACAAGCTCAAAGGCAATGTTCTCGAGGATTTCGAGAGGCAAGGGGCGGTCACCAGCGAATGGAACGGACATGGCTGTCGATGGGAAGCAAGCTGTTCAAGCCCAGAGCCGAGACTGAGGGCCACAGAACCCAAACCACGAAAGGCATGTGGACCTATATATGTCCAAATGGGAGTCCAACGGGAGTCAATACGAAATGGATGCGAAAGGAGCGCCGCTCAAGACGATCTGACAGAAGGTTGTCCTATTTGCTTTTTCTTTCTTTGGGAATGTCGCAACAGATCGCGCCTTCCTGAGATTTGTTGAGGATGCAATGAGAGGAGAAGTTTTCCTGAGTTAGACGTTGTTCAGGTGGCTTCGGACTGCATTTGACTGGGCTAGCCATGTTACGACGTGAGAACGGTCAGGGACGTCGAGGTAGATCTGACTGCAGTGTGATCAAGAACCTAAACTGGACCGGTAAACTCCGCTGAAGTGTAACCATCTGGTGAAGCCGTTGAGGCTTCTCGTGCAGTATTATGAATATAGTAGCACTTAGTGGACATTCTAGTCGACATCCATTGCCTCCGACGTTTCCGCGGGCTCATGTCACGCCACTTGCGGTTATGCAGGAGTAGCGGCTACTTTAGTCATCTTTGAGTGTGTTGGCAATGTGTTTGACCTTTACAGACTGAGCCGAATCGGAATGGGCGATCATCTAGCTTTCTTTTGGGTTTCGTTTGATTCTGGTGCTTGCGGAACAGTCGTCGACGCTGTCAGCACAGATAACGTTCGAAGAGAAGTTGCGCTTACAGCCTCTTACCTCCGTGATTTTCTGTTTGCAGTCAGAAGAGGTGAGTAGCAGATTGAGATCCAAGCCAAGATCTCGAGGCAGGTGAAGGGACGACTCAGGGGGATGACCCGATTCGGCCGGCTGAGCCGACACAGGAGCAAACAAGTGACCTCAGTTATGAGCGCACATTGATCCATGTCCAATGCCACTGCTTGATCCTGCCAGTGAATGAATGGTCAGCGATTTGAGAGCATGAACTCTTCGGCTTCCACGCCCTCGGTTGATTCTGCGCATTCATGATACATAACGGCTTAATAAAGGACCAAATCCAACAGCGACGGCAGCCGTGACCATACAATTTCATTAGTGTAAATAAATGTGTCCAACCTCCATGCGGTGCGCTGTATAGATGGCCACTGAAAAATACATCCTGTCCCGCCTGATGGTTCACCAGGCTACCCGCATCGAATGGGACTGTTTGAGTAGCCGTGGTCATGGGTTTTCGATCCCCTCGTGCTGTCTGATGTAGCCCTACCTAAGCAGATGCTACAAGCCAGAGCTCTAGGCCCTGGTTACTTGCACTTCTGCCCCTTCTCCTCGTTTGCGGGTAAACAGCCCTTCTTTTTTACCTGCTCAGTTATTCATCCGGCCTTGCCCTGATCGTATGGTGTGGCCGCAACATGGCTGTGTATACTTGCTGTATTTTGATTGCCTTGAGTGGCACCGATGGGAGTTACCTGCTCGCTTTCATGGCTGTATAATCTCGTACTAGTTCTTTTTCAATTCTTTCCGCAGCTGCAGCCCCCCCCCGGCGTAAGTGCTCGATCCATCTCACTTCTCACACCCCAAATTCCGTCTTCATCGTCGCAACTGATGCCGTATAGTTTGAAGTAACTTTATCCTGATATTACACGGGTGTGCCTAGCCTTGGCCACCTGGTGGACTTAACCTTATGTATCACCCACCACGTACAATTTACTCGATGCTCAGATGGCTTCGAATTAATGATCCTATCGAGGACCCGGCTGAGGGGTCGTCTGTCTCTCATGATCACCACAAATTCCCGTTTATTAGCGCCGTCCATTGTGCGCGACCCGCCTGCGGGTCCCTGTCCGACCATCTGGCTGCTTCTAATAATCACGAAGCCTCTCGTGATTGAAACGGGGTGCATTCAGTTGGTTCCTTGTTCCGACGCCTTCATCGCCTTGTTCCCTCCAAAGTTTGGACTGTCCTCTCACTCACAGGACAACTAGACAAAACAACCTAAGGTCGTTCCCTAAGAGTTAGAAGTACTACGTCAAAGCTCCGCTATTCTCTGAAGTCCGAATGAAGTTCGAACTGGATGACTCGAATCAAGAACACACGGAGCTTCTAGGCTGATGAAATGTGTCAAGTCGATGACCCGTTTCGGCGCGTAGTGCAATCAGACAACAAACAACGAAACTCAATCACGAATTCACGTCGATCGACTGCGTGACAACCCTTAGGGAAAGGGTATGCATGTTTAGTAAACGCGTCCCTGACTCGCTGATCATCGGTATGTCGAAGGACGCCCATTACCAAATTATCCTTCGGTAGGTTGGTAACCACCGACCAATCTCGATCAATTATTCCTCAATGAAAGCGGATTGGTGGGTTTTGACTGGGTTAACTTCCCCAGTCTTGCTATGGAATGAGGTGGTATCTATAGACAAGCAAACCCAATGTTAGATCAAACTCTAGCGACTCGGCCGCCGTTAGAAGAAGCCTGTCTCGTGAGGTAAGAGGTTTCCAAACCCCAAGTGGAAGTGGATTGCCGGTTGTGGTCCCGATCGAGCAGGCTGTCGAGGAACGTGAGGTTTCCTTTGCAATAGGGTTTCGCGCTGCACCATCGAAGCAGTGGGTATGGCGGCACGGCATCCCTTGCCGTGTTCGATTCGATCCCGCTCAACCAGACGACAAACCCTAAGTATCACCCTACGCCCTGGCCGGCACTTTGGCCTCGTTGCTTTTTACTTTACACATTCAGGATTGCTTACGATCGAGGCCCTGCTTTCTAACCACCCAATAAGGCGCCTTGCCTTTGCACTGTGCAGAGGCTTGACTGTGCACTGGCCGAATACGACATGAGTATGAATTCCAGCCCGTAAATCATGCACATACCTCGGCCTGCTAGCTTCTTATGCAAGTTAATCGCATCTATTCACCATTCCATCAGGGCCTGTCAATCGGATACTACCTTCGTGAGGAAGTAGAGCGCGAAACTCTACATAGACCCCTCTCCCAATCACACACATGAGCCCGAAATATTGACCTGCTGTAAGGCCTCCTTGGCTTACCCGAGCTTCCCATACATGCATAGCTCGCACATGTGCCGACACCGGCAAACAGCTGTCCTGTTCTTCGCCTTTTGGCACAGCGGTTCTCGGGTGTCGGTAGAGTCTAGAGCTAGCTTGCACCTCCTCGAGTAAAACGCTTACATGCATAGAAGGTATACTTGTCCAGAGTTTGCGAAAGAATACAGAAGGAAGTGCAAGAAAGTGCGACAGGAATATCATAGTTCGAATCATCGCGACCATAGCAAACGACAGCGTGTAAATAAAGCTACAACGAAAAGAACAGAAAAAAATAATAATCTAACGGTCTATAGTCTAGCAAAGCAAGTCCAAGAACCAATCCAACCGTAGTACACACACAAATCAAACAAAGCAACGCGCCCGCCTCAATCCTCCTTGCGACTGATCATGAACGCACTCTCCACCGTTGCAGAAACGGCTTCAATACCCGTATACCTCCAATTGCCCACAATCGTCTTGCCAGCATGGATATACCCATAGAAGAAGAACTTGGCTCCCAATCTTCCTCCTTCCCTCGTCGGACCGTGTTGTCCCTCACCGAGCACTTGACCAGAAGGAGGCAGAGGAACAAACGCCTCCCCATCAGCCACGTCTGGAGGCAGGATCTGCAGCCGGACAAAACCAACCAGTCCATCCCAAGGTCGTACACGGCCGTAACAAACGAACCGGCCCCATGCGTTTTCGTGGCGTTCGTCCACAGTGCCAGTGATGAGTGTATCTTCGACACCGTCGTCGCAAAAGGGGAGATGAGAGGCGTTGAAGGTATAGTCAGCGAGAGGGTCGTGGGCTTCGTCCAAGGATACCTCGTCGCCACTGGAAGAAGTGTGACGAGAATGATGAGGAGAACCAGAGTGAGACGCGATAGGGCTCCACCCTCCCCGAGTGCGCCGTCGGCTCCCAAGCTCAACAATGACAACCTCCTTCATCGCCTTATCTTCACCCTCCATCTCAGCCCCCTCATCCATACCCAGTCCATGACTTGCAAACATCCTCTCCGCCATATCCTCCGCCAACTCGACCACCAACCGTTCTTCCTCCCGCTTCTGCCTCTCCCTCGCCAACATCTCTTCCTTCAACCTGGCCTGCCGCTTCCACTCGCCCTTCTCCCGCTCCTCCTTTCTCGGACGACCTCGACCAGACGCTCCTTCTCTCGACACCTCAGACATCCAGGGTGGACGTAAAAGTGTTCATTTCCATCGGCATCGACTGCACGAACGGACCTGACATTCTGTGCTCTCTCAAGCCGATCATGTGCACATTCGCCTCCTTTCTCGTACGTCTCATAGACGTACTTTCTCATCACAGCCCCCTCTTCGCTGCCAGAGGAAGCGGCATGACCAAGATCCGGCACACAAAGCGCCACACTCTTCATCTTCATCGTCTCCTTCAACTCCCCAAGGGCACTGGTCCCAGCCTCCATCTTTCGATGCCGCTCAACAATCGCATCTCTCGTACTCCCATCTCCCCACATCCCACCAACAAGCAACGCCGAGCGTGCCGCTTCTCCAACACCACCACCATACTCCCAAACCAAACTCCCTGTCCGACCCTCAATCCACGCGTTGTTCATGTTCTCATCCGCAAACACGGTTTGATGAGGAGGAGGGGCAAGCGCTGTCAAAGGCGCCGGAGCAGGCACAGGCGAATTGTCCGCTCCGGGTACCCGAACCTTGCCGTGCTCCGCAAACCTCACAAAGACGTGCATGATACCAAGACCGAGCGCCGTTTCGACAAAGCCGCCGGGATAGTCTCTCGTGCCTGCGAGAAACGCGATGGACGAATCTGCTGGGACCTATGAAGGGATCGTAAGCCGCGACGTCTCGAATAGCGAAAAAGAGAAGGATACTCACATACATCCTCCCCTGCCACAGACCAGTCAACATCCCGCGCTCATACACCCTTCCGTTCCTCCACTGCAGAGCCCGACTCTGACTCGACAACAAGCGCGGGTACCCCACCACCTGCTTGCTCTTCCCCATGACCAACGCCATCCTCTCCCTCTCCCCCGCAGACGAATACCAACTCTCGGAATCCCACGATGACGCCTGCCCATCCCCTGCCATCCGCCAACAAAGAACCATCCTCGCCCACTCGGTATCGTACTCGCGACTCGTCGCCTCTGGCATATCATCCGCCTCTGAGGCGTACCCACGAATCTTGGCGATTCTGAAATTGGACACTTCGAGAATGTCGGGTTGGGTCGGTCGGGGACCTAGGCGAACGGCGGGTTGGAGAGGTGCGGCAACTGCGACTTGGGGCGCAGGTGCTTGGACTGGCGCTGGTGCAGGGTGAGGCGCTTGAGCAGCAGGAGCAGGGACTGGTACAGCTCCTGGAACTGGAGCCGGAGGCGCAGGCTCAACGGGCGCAGGTGCAGGTGCTGGCGGTGCAGCGTCAACGACAGGAGCAGCAGGATCTTGTTGGACCTCTACAGGCGCAGCAGGTGGAGGCTGCTGCTGCTGCTGCTGGCCACCACGAAACATATCCGGATTCTGTGGCGGCTTCATCTCCCTCCGACTCAAATAGATCAACTTGGCGGGAATACTCGCAGGCGGAAGGAGGATCCGCAGAGGCGCATACGCGTTGTACGGCGTCGGCGTCGACTCTCCTCTAGCATGGCTTGCCATTGTTGGTGGGGAAAGAAGAGTGGTGGAGGAGGAGGAGGAGGAGGATAGAGTCGAGGCGACCGGTTGCAGAGGATCGAAAGAAGCACATTCAGGGAACTGTGCAGAGATATCGTATTCGTACTCCTCCGCGCGGGGATGGACGAGGAGGTGTTGGTAAAACCTCTCTTCCTCCAGTTCCTTCTCGTTGGCCTCTCGAGCTTCAGCCTCCAGCCGTTCGCTCTCCTTCCTGATAGCACGCCGTCGTCGTCTCTCCGCCCACTCTTCTTCGACAGATCGGCTGTGTTCTTCCCAGACCTTGCGTGCTTCGTCACTGTCCCACTCCATACCCTCTCCCATCGTTCGTCTTGCACCATATCCATATCCACATCTTCATCATCCTCGCCATCCAGAGAAGAGCCATCCGAGCCCGAATCGTCCGAGATCATACCCTCATCACCAGACTGCTCAGGCGTCTCTCCAAACACCCTCCACTCCCCTCTCGAAACGGACGAAGAATCCAACCGACTCCGCTTCCTAGCCTCGCCATGGCTCATCTCCTTCTTCTTCTCCCTCGTTCGTTCGCGTTTCTTCCCCTTGCCCGCGATGTCCGTTGGCAGCGCCGTCGTGTCTACACTGTCGTCTCGTGGCTGAAGAGGAACAGTAGGACCATGGACGAGTCGACGATGCACCCTCTCCCTCTCAGCTCTCCATAATCCCATACTCGAATACCAAAAGACGTGTATCCCGGTTGAAGGATGAAGATGCGAGTTGACGGGTGTAGGACGTGGACCGTTTCGAGTGGGCATTTGGGGTGGTAGGGGCGGAAGATTGACAATGATGCGGTTGAGGTCGATGATGCGGGGTTTGTGCGTGAGGTGTATGTGCATGAGGTTGGGAACGTTCTTGAGGTTGGTCTTGGTCGGGTTGGCGGTGAGGATGAGGAGCATGAGGCTGAGAGCGTGGATGCTGTTGTCGATCGTATTGAGCTGAAGCAGGACCGTCTTCGCGAGGGTGACCTCGAGCCGGAGCACGAGACGTACTCGGTTGAGGGTCCGAGGAGGGTGGTGGCGTTGACGAGGGCTCACGCCTCGCAGCCGGCAGAGGTTCGTCGCGTGGTCCTCCAGCACCTCCTCCACCAAACCCACTATCAGCCCCCTGCGCGACGCCATCCTCGATGGCAGTATGCGGCGTCCTGCCCTCCCTCGCCAGGCGCGCATCGTGCTCTTCACCATGAAGAACATCCAACTCCGCGACGGCCTCGATGACCGTCCCTGCGAGGTGCTGCGGGGCTTGCGTTTGAGCAGCACCAGCAGCAGCCTCCTGCTCCTGCTGCTGTTGCTGTTGTTGCTGTTGCTGCATGGCGAATGGAGGGATGGCGTACCCAGAATACGGATGTTCGCGGGTGTAGTAGAGTGGATAGGCGCCGTGCGCTGTCCACGTTACTGCTGGTGGACGCGCAGAAAGATTCGATACGGGAAGGGTGAAGTGTGTTGGTGGGGACAACGCTGAAGCATACTGCAGGGGTTTTACGTCAGAACGAGTAGGTGAACGAAAGAAGAGAAACGTACTCTGAACGGCGTTACGACAAAGGGAAGGATGAGGTTCACGACCCATTCGCGCATTGATAGCGTCTCGCTCTCGAGGGTTTCACGCCCTGAGCTAACGTACCAAAAACACCATAGTGAAAGGGTATTGAAGATACTGTCACGTGTTAGTTCACAAGCGAATGAGGGAAAGAAAAACACATACTTCTCGACGAGCCAACCGAGATCGTTCTCGTCCCTGCCTTCTCCGAGCCGTCTGAGCATGAGCATCTGAATGAACATGTGTGCCTCGACGCCGAATAGCAAGCCCATGTTCTTCGAGTCGTGCTCCAGACAGAGGAGCATGGTCGTAGCGAGGTGTAACGGGACAGTCGGTGCGTACACCGTCTGAGCAAAGGGTAGCATGGGATCCTTCTCGTTGACGCTCCTCAGAATCCGCATACTCCGCTTGTAGAAGCTCAACGTTCTGACCACGTTGATGAAGTGGGCAGTCAAGGCTGACGTTGTCGGTCCCCGTAGCCTCCCCCACCACCTCCGCTTGACGGCAGCGACATCGATATACGCCTCACAGAGGCGTGCATAGAGCTCGGTCTGGAGTGGATAGCGCTGGCCGTTTGAATACGACAGAGCATGGCCAGGGCTGAGAGCTGCATAGATGTGTTTCGAAACGAGGAAAAGGGGTGAGAGGGATGAAATGGCGTTTGTGAGGTGATGTTGTTTAGAATGGGCACCGACGAGGTGCCATGCAACCTGTGATATTATTTCTGGGGGAGAGTTGGAGAGAGTTGTAGGCATCGCGCTTCTTGATAGACTCTCTGGGGAGAGAGTAGTAGTGAGAGAGTGGCTGAGAGGTTATATCTGGGCGGAGTAAGAACGTCAATAAAGACGGACGGAGTTGCCAATAGAATGAGATCGACAAGCAAGAAACAGACGGCGAACTTCCTCCTGGGAATTAGACTTACTCTCTTCTCGCATGACGGAGTTTAGCCAAAGGGAGTTTGTAGATGCCAAACCGCGGGGACGGAGATGAAATCCACGCAGAAGGCAAGATCTCGTTCAACGACATTTGCGTTTGGAAAGAGTCATGCAAAGCCAAATTCATCCCATCAAGTTACAGGTCTAGGCGGAAACTGCCGGACGGAAATGAACGACTTGCGGCAAGCATGTTCGGCAGTTCGTTCCTTTCTCCCTCCTCCAGCAGCGTCGACTATTCCAGGGCCTAGCGGAATGTCGTGAGCCAACCCCCAAAACTCTGGATGCGAATACGCCAGACTCTCGGGTACCCACTCTTCTGCATCCTTTCCTTACGGCACTCTTCCCCTACTTCTCTGTCGTCTAAACTCCCAATTCACCACTACCCAATTCTACTTCTAACCACACATCCGGTGCGTTTTTCAATAGGGGTCTGCCTCTCTTTAGCATTGACACAAAACCCGATCTATCCATCCATCCATCTTACGACAGAGGCGAGTCTAAAACTGGCGTCAGTCTGGGAAAAAGACTACTACTCGCGCAACCTCCTGCAAGCCCACTCCCTCTTTCCCCTCTGCCGCTCTACTAGGGGGACCGACATCTTAGGGCGATATGGGATCTGCGCGAACCAAGTTTCTACAACGCCGCGCCCAGCCCACTCTTCTTCTTCCAAATCCTACTCCATACCGTCTTTAGCGCGCCGAATCACCACCACCTATCACAAAAACGAAAACAACGGCACTGCACCACCCAAACCAAAAAAAATCTTTTCTGATCGGTGACCTTGCTCACCAGACTCCCTTTTCTAGGCGACTCCGTCTTCCCAGGTGCCAAGTTATCTTGTGGCAGTATGTGGTAACCGAAGGGCTTCCATGTCCCCGTCCAAGAGTCTTCCTCGTCGTCTGGCGATCCTGATCCCAAATCCCCCCCATCCCTTGATCCCAAGGGACTCGCCCCGCTACTTTTATGCCATTACAGATGGATAAACAAACTCCCGCTAAGCGACAGCGACAACAGCGACGATCCCCCTACCCCACGGCTCCGCATCGAAGGGGTAGCGGCTTTCAATTGCAGGGTCAGTACCCAACGGTCAACAAGCCGCGGAGTTTTTATTCTACGGCTGAGCTGGCCGCGTTTCTAGTTTTGCTTCTATTGTCGTAGACGGTAGGCAACGTCAATACACTAGTCTCCACAAACCACACTTGATGCCGCCGGCAAAGATTCGCTTGAATTCGTAGTTTGACCCCTGGATGGCGCTTGCCATGCGTAAGTGGGACTCGTCGTTTTCTTGCTACATCTCCTAGTCCTCTATTGCTAGTACGTCAATCCATCACCCAAATCGTCATACCTCCCTCCCTATTCCCTTCAAAGCGGGGTAAGTAAGTAAAAAAAGAAATGTATTTTCAGAACTGAGAGACACCGCTGCTCCTGCGGCCTGAAGTTTGAACGCCTGGGGATCTATTCACCAGACCAGACCTGTCGTCGTCTTCTTGATCGGGGATCAACGATACCAATCATGCTTTTTCCATCCAACTAACTCCCTTTGTTTTACCCGCTCACAATGCTTCTTTCTCTTTGGAATACGGTCCGAAAGTAGAAGAAGCTCAGCGCTCAAGTCTTACTACTTACCAGATCGCTGGAGGCATCTTTCTCCGACGATAGCAGAATAGAACAGAGCGATTGTCGCTTCCCAAATAGATTCAATGTATTCGTGTATGGCATTTACAAATGGCTATGTGAAATGCGTCTCCTTATCAGGGGGGTGACGGTCAAGTAGTAATATGGTTCTTTGCACCTTTTGCCTGGCCCAGGAGAGATAAGATCAGGACGATCATCAACCGGCGCTAAAGCAGCGACGTCGACGACTCCCACCATGGATCCGCGCGGGAGAAGCCACGCTGTCCAACAATTCCTTTCCCTGGGCCTTATCTCCCCGCCTCCTGAAATGGTGTACACCTTCTCACCTAGTCTTCCCTCGAGCTCACCGTCATCCGACCAAGAGCATACGAAAAAGGTTTTTTCATCAAGTCTACAACGATTACCAGATCGCTCGAGGGCGCTTTCTCCGACGACGATAGAATACTTGGAGCGATTGTCGCTTCCCAATTAGAATATACGTATTCGTGTATGGGCCATTTACAATGTCTATGTGAAATGCGTGATAAGAGACTGGCACGTAGACAGACAGACAGACAGACAGACGACATGGTTCTTTGCAGTTACCTGGAGGAACGATATAATAAGATCAGATCAACGGCGCCTATGGATCCGCGCGGGAGAAGCCCGCCAGCGCCAGAGCTGTTCGACAATAGATAGACAATTCCTTCCCTCATCTCACGCCGCATCCTGAATCATCGGTGTATAGCTTCCTACCTAGTCTTCGCCGCTAGCCAACCAAGATCTTGGAATCATGAGCACGAATCACAGAAAGCTTTTTTTGGGGCGAAGCCCCTATTGTCCAGGGGAAGCGCGAATGCAAAGTGGCTGTGACATGGCTAGGTGCATCGCCACTGGCTGGCTCCCAGCCATGGCGAGAGAGCCCCGGCCGCAGGTACCCATATCACATATGGGGCTTACGCCTGCATGCTTTCCACGACGCACTTCACGTGCGACGAAAACAACCTCGTTCTTGTCATCCATCGTCTGGGTTCCACTGAACCTTCCTAAGCCCCCCCTTTCAGGTATCACGATGTCACCAACCAGGAAGCGGGAAACTTTGAGCGCTTACCTGAAGGCTCTCTTCGGCTCGAGAACAGACCCTGAGGACATCTTAGAGGGCCTAGAGCAGACTTGGGAGTTAAGCGCCAAGGGACGATTCTGTTGTCTTGAACTCCGTTGGATCTGGCATGACAAACTTGGCTGGTCGACAGACAACTTCTGTAAACGTAGGTGACTGCCAAGCAACAGCAACGTTGTTCGTCCCCGACTCCCTTGGACGCCGTACTACCCTTCTGGTCTTCTCCCGTGCGGATAACAGTCGCTTGTCTCTCGTCTTCCCGCGACTTGGGCGGGTACTACCATCCACTTTTTTGGGGGGCGTTGAAACACGTCGCCTTTGCCTCGGGTTATCCTCCTCCAGTGGCTTCATACCTTACTCATAAGGCCTAGAACATCGAACGCCAGCCTACAAAGATCACCGCTAAACTTCTAGTGAGTCTTCCTTCAACTTTCAGCTTCTTCTTCGAACCAAGTATCACCAGCCACGTTCCTTTTACCAAGCCCGTCACCGTCATTATAGAACCTTGGCGTTGGGCGGCATAGCTTCTCCCGCGGCGCAACTGACGTTTTGCCTCCAGAGAAACGCCTGCCGCTGCTCGCTTGGCTCGGCTCTCCTCTCTCATTCTCTTCTCGAACACTCCGGTTGTGATCGTATTGCGGTGTTACTGTCAACGGGAAGGACTTCAAATAGGAGGATAAGGATTAGTAGTCGATAGTCGACAGCCTGCGCGCTTTAATTTCCGCTATCTCGCGGAGTTGCTGAGAAGGCTGACGAATAGGAAGGTAAAGATTGGTCGCGACAGGCGAGCGGGATTCCGCCATCCCACTGGCCCTCTCATGTGCTCGATGAGGACAAGAGAAACCCTTTTGATTTGAGCAAATGAACCTGTCCGCTTTTGTCTGAGAGGGCAATCGAGTGAGGTAGAACCGCGCTGGTTCAGGGCTTGTCTCACCTTGAGCCAGCGGCTTACCGACTGTCGCACAGGTTCGCTTGGTCGGAAACGTCACTTCATACTATGCCATTTCTGAGCACTCCGTGAATCGCTGTAGACAACCTCACGCGTCGGTCCTCCGATGCTCGAAATGGCAGTATCAAGGATATGGATGCCGAGCAGCTACTGAACGCGTTTTTCCCGCGACTCCCGCCCGGCGAGACGGGTTGGAGATGGCTCTTTGTATTATGAGCTCGATATCTACCCGTGTTAGACTCTTCGAGTCTTTTTTACTGCTCTATATTTGACCCTTGAAATAATGTCAGCCCGATGTGCTTCGTGGGATTCATCCAACGGTGACCTGAAAGAATAGTTACATAGCCTTAACAGTGTTCTGGTCCCTTTTTTTGGGCCTCTTCACATCATCTCAAGTAGCCGTTCTAGACTCGACGAAAATATCTTTTTCATAAGGAAGCCCTTCGCTCTTACGATATATCACGGTCAGAACTTTTTCTGGGAGTCCAGACTTTTACTACCTTGGAGCCAATATCAGACCCTTCGAACCAACGCCATGGCTTGTGAATATCCTTCTCAAAGAGGCTTGTACTACTACAAGGCTTCAGCTGACGGTTTGTCTTCTTTTCCATTAAATCTGCTTCTCGAATTCCTAGTACTGTCCCATAAATGTCAGTCGAATTTGGTGAGATCTATCCAACGTCAAAGAGGTGCCCATTTCCAATTTATCGGGTCTCAGGCCCTTATCATTGACCCTTGTCCTTTCGTCTAGTATAGGAATAGCTTGTATTCGGTGACGCTCAGGTGATACAAGGCCCGTTACAGCTTGGGCTTGCCTAGACATTTTCGAACCTCTGACCAATTCATGTCTTCGACACATCTCCGACCCCCATTTCCCTGGTAAGGGCGTAACGAAGCCGGGAGTACCACATGGGCTTGAGTTAGTTGAGGGCTCGTTTACGGCGTGCCTAGAGCACAGTGCTGCCCCGTCCATGCCCTTTTAACGAAGTGGGTTGGAGGGACTGGCTTCGCCTTACCTTAAGATTTCTCTGTTGGCACATGGGCAGAGGTGTGGTGATTTTTTGGGATAGGAAAACAGCTGTAACAGTCCAAAACAATCGTATACAGTAAATCAATGACTAGAGAGTGTCGACTCTTTTCCCAAGGGCCAATCAAAACCAATGTAGAGATATTACCAAAGCTACCTGGAGCTCCCTCATTTTGGGTCGGTATGCAAGACCATAGAACGGTTAACATCCCGAAATGGCAGTACCGAAGACAAGACAAGGAAACCCCAATTTGCGCTACTCGCTTGAGCGCCGCAGGTGTTTATTTCGAGCAGTGGGTGTGCCTCCATGAATGGCCTTCTCCGAGTCCGATCTATTACTGGGCACTCCAGAAATACCAATTCCGAATTCGTACTTTGCAAGATCCGAATGTCAAGCCGTGAACCCCGACCGAGAAGAGCACCTGGGCTCCCTCAATCAGTCCCTCTAGACTCGAAGGATGTCATTCTTGTCGTCATCAAGCGAGCCTGCCAGTCTTGGAAGATACGGCGGTCAGGGCTTCATCGTCTGCAGCTCAACCTTGTTATCAAGTGGAAGTTTAGATCAGACCGTTGGAACCAAGGCCATGACTTTGGAATGTCCTCTATGCGAGAGGTTTAACATTTGGCTAATGATTTACCTTCTTCCCCGCCAAATCTCTTATCACCGTGTTCTCCCAGAACTGTTACATCGGTGGTTCTTCTTCACCGACGGTGAATGATAGAGCTGTCAGTAAAAGCACTCAAACGTCCACGCAATTGATATTCACACTGACGATCAGCCCCTTGCACGTTTTTGGACCTCTTCTTTCTGTAATTGGATGGGGGACGAAAAGCCAAAAAGAATTTACCCTTTTTTCCTTGCGGTATCTGGCGTTTCGATTTCAGTACAGCAGAGTACGTACTGAGGGCATGCTCCCCCGGCCTGTAGCTTTGCTTGGTCGGGACTTGCGAGGATCCTTTCCAAATGCGAGGGATTCCCCTCGTCCGCTCCTCGCGTATCTTATGGCTAGCTTACCCTTCATCTGCTTCTAATAGAACTGTCACGCGGCACCCATTGAATATTGTGAGACGTCAGAGGACGTCAACGTTCCAGTTCAATGTCAGAACCTCGAGCACGCCCAGGCCTTTCAAGAGAGAGAGCAACAGGGTTCAAAATTCCCAAGATGTCAAGCATTGAGAATTGAGAAGGACGTCTATTACTCGATAGACAATCCGGGGGTTTCCCCGAGCTTGTCAATGTAAAAAGAAAAAGAAGCAAAACACCATGACATCTAGGCTCAAGACAATGATTGAGTTTTGCTGAAGAGCCTTCATCCAACCTTCTGCATTCCTCATGCCTGCGTTCCTTCTCACTCCCCTCCACCGTGTCCACAGTTGGACCTTTGCGAAGGAGATACCGGATCAAGTGTAACCTGCACTCCAATTCACATCCGTCTTCTAACTACGTGTCGTAAATCCCGGTCTCTTTTTTCCATGAGCAGAGTGGACAGCGCCGAGCGCTTAGGTCTGGGCTGATCGGGGATCACATCGAGGACCCGCTGGTCGATGCAAATCAAAGATATTAACAAAAGGCAGAGATGCCGAGTGGTCGACTTTGCAAGTAAAACCAAAGGTATGTAAAACTCGATTTCGTTTCGAGCATATCCCGGGAACGGCGGTCGAACTAAAGATGGGAAGGCGAATGACAGGTTCAGCCGCATGTACCACTCGAGAGGGTTCTTACAGGGATAATTCTATTGGGCAACCCCCTATTATTCGGCAACCCGGGTTTCAGCAGGGGTTTCCGTAATGCGAGGATGGCCTGTGCTTGGTCCTGTTTGGTTGGCGCCGACGCCGAATCATGATGTGGGTGATGGCGGACGGTCTCGGGGCTGTAAGCGCCCAAGGGATTGCGAGCAATGCGCGGCCAGATCGAGCGGTGCGATGGTTACTTCGCCCGTTTATGGACTTGAATAGTATACTATTTAGTACTTCACTGGATTGACAGTCGAAAAGATGAAATCAGGAGACCAGGAGAGCTGCAAGCAACTCGAGACAGTGGGCAGTGCATAATAGTATTCACCTGCCCTCAGCCGCCGTTGAATCGAAATACAGAGTGATCAGGAAGAAACGGGAAATATCTTAGATTTATAGATACCCCTTTGAAAAGATTTCAGAGATTATACGGGAACATCAAAGCTCTAGGTTCTGGGAAGGACGCGCTTAAAGTAGATGGGTTGACTAATTTTGTCGGCTCGGTGTATAAGTAATTTTCAGGCCTTCCAGCTTCAAAAGCCAATAAATTCTGACTATTTGTGCACTCTCAGATTTCTTGGTTGCTTCTGACAGGTATCTTCGTAAGCATACAGCAGTCAAATGCTGGTGTAGTCCTACAGACACTTCGGCTGTGGATTTTATCATCTTTGAGCCCAAACTTGCCGTAGGCGCAGGATCTTTGACTTGATAAAGAATTAAGTGTAAAATATATACACAGTATTCTACGGCAGACCTACTTACTGCAAAGTTCAACGCCAGAGCGCTCAATCTCGCCTCGAAGTGCCCAGGTGCGACTCACCGAGCGTTGATGTCAACTTTGATCAGCCGGCCCACCATCAATGTCTCACGACGGGGTTGCTGAATAACTTATTCGGCAACCCCCCTGGTACTGGGGGTACTGGGGTTGCTCAATAGAATTATCCTTCTTACAGCTGTACCGTTTGTATTGTATGATGCTAATGTATTGCTCAACGTCGTGATCATGAACTGTCAATCTGTTCAGAGGTTCGCATCACTCGACATCCATATATGTACTTACACGGGGGTCGGGAGCCGAAAAGTCGCACCGACGGCTATTCTTCTGTGAACCATCCCGCTCTACATACGTAGCACCTCCATGAAGGACGCCATCTATGGCCTCCAGCTCTATGGCCACCATAGAATGTGAAATCGAATGATCGGGGATCAAGATGAGCAAGCCCTTCGTTTTCATGTGTGCGCCGCTTCCTCGACTTCTCCCCTTCTCATGTCGGGTCCCCTCTTGCTCCATCGCCTGTGGACGCTGGTGGAGTGCACGGCCCCCGCTTCTTCCTCGCAGACAACGCAGACGATAAAAGCCTATGCAATCGGATAGTTGGTTCACACTCCGCGCAGGAGCTTGAGGGACAGTCGGTATGGATGTATCGTGGCGCGATAGTTTACGCATTATAGGACATTCAACTTCAAGTAGGTGATCGGGTAGAACTTGTGCCTTTCATGTAAATATCGAGGTGTTACACATGCAAGCTCTCGCAATCGAGGGTTCATCTGTAGAGACCCTCGTTAGAGCCACGCTTCGGTGCGGTTCTGGAGGGGATATGAATGAAGGGTGTCCATATCCCTGACTTTTGATCGACGGGAAAGGTCCCTCTGAGAGGGTAATCTCCGGATATTCCTTCTGGGGCCGGAGCCCGAGCGCCAGTGCGGTCCGCAAGCGATATGTTTTGGGAGCAGATGGCAAAGATGAAGCTTGAAGGCGTCTATCAATACTAAGCTTCATTAATGACATGAATACGTTAAGGACGGTATCGACCGCCCCGTTTGATCTAACCAGCACTGGCTTGACTTGGCACGGGAAGGAGATCGTACCAAGAGGAATGGAGACGCTAAAGGGATACATAACTATTGCACAGTTTCATCAATTTCTGCAGCGTGATGCCGAACCAAGATGTATGATTCTAGGAGAAGACTCCGCAGTGCACTAGGATGGGCATGGGCATGTGCTATGCTTTCTTGAGGTAGTCAACGTAGTGGAGTTCCGGCTACCCTTCACGCGTACCAATTGCTCGGCTGAGGTTCCTAAGGTCAAAACAAACGTCTATTGACTCTATTCTCCCGCAACCATAAGTTCAATGCATCTCAGCTCCCAATGTTGACGTTATAACGAAGGGGGTCTCGGCGATGTCGTGTCCATTTGCTCAAATACGCGCCGAGCAACCCTTCAACGCCGCTGGTGAGGCTGGACTTACTCAGATTACAATAGGCGGTGTAGACGCCTTTCTCCCTGGCGCTAAATGACTTTATTATTCACGCTATCATCGATTCGTGAACCCTCTAGAAAGATGGGCATTAGTCGGCAGGTCCAAGAGGCCTGAGGCAGGATAGATGGTCGCTAGAGCAGTGCCCCTCACAAGGACGATTATTCGTTCATCTGATCCTACATACTCGAATACACAGACTTAGATTCCATCTTTAATTACTCAATTGTCTTGAAATCGTGCATCTGTCATGTCAATAGCTGTCAGATATACCGTAGGAGCTCGTCTGATGTACGTTCGGAACCCACACTGGAGCCCTATTCAATTCCCTGTATTCAAGGAACACCACATATGAAGCCCGCGTAGCTTAAACAGGCACACAGAGATAATGGATCCACGCGATAGTCTAAATCATGGTGAATTCACAGCGATCATTGTTCTCCGTTTCATTCAAAACCATCCAATTGACTTGCGGTCACAAGCAAATAGGATCCCTAATGCGTCCAGTCTTGGCGGGTTCAGTTTCGCAACGGCCGTCGAGCACAGCAGCCCACCGTTGAAGCAGATGGGGCGAAGAGCAGGATCCGATAAGCAATTTGTCACGATTTGAGGATAGGGGTTGTGCGGCTTGCGTTCATCTTACATTGAGATGCATCAATTGACTCTAGAGGGACGACAGCCTGAGGAGCCACGTTCTGTGGGTTCCCAAAAACATGTGCCATGCACATCGATGGCGGCGGGCTTCTCGACTTCGAGTTTGCCGGATAAGCAATAGGTGGTAAGCAGGGGCCAACAGAAAGGAGACCAGGTGTGTTATTGAATGTGGAATGTACCATTAGCACATAATGTGACGCCACGAAAGAGTTTTATGAGCGTGATAATTGCTGGTGTTAGAGAAGCAAGCGCTTACACAAGGATCGATGTTGGGGAAGAGATGAGCAAATAACGGACATGCATACTTGTGACATTGCCATACAAAATGTCCACTATTCCTCAAAGAATGTGGCACTCTACGCCCGCAACTGGTTTCGAGTAACAACAGAAGAACCCTCGCTTCTATGAATCAGTCAGTGGGCTGCATCTAGCGGGTCACATCTCTGGAGCAAAGCCGATTGCATAGGTGATAAATCACCCAACGTATAACATCAGATAAGCGTGTGGGGATTCTAGGGTTAAATACAGAACCGTGCGACGGGGCGGGGAAGGTCGTACATAAACCATGGACCCGGAGTACCCTTTCAACCTTCAAGCCCATGACTGCCCGATTGAGATGCTTTCAAAAGGCAGCATAAAGCGCTTCCAGAACAAAAGCCATATAATAATCAGAAAATGCAGCACAAACGACGTTATTGGAGATTCCTGGCTCAAGAAATGGCTGTCAGCAGCGCGTTGTGATTGTGGCGTCGACGGACTCAAACATATGGCGGTCTTGGTCTGGGTGTGCTTAGCTGGAATCAAACATCGTCAGAGTCTCAGCATCCAGGTGAACATCCAGAATGAACTTCCGAGTTATTAAACGTTGCCTCAGAGGGCAGAGGGTCAGGCTCGACAGCTCTTTCTAACCAGCCTGGCCATTGAATCGTAAACTTGTACCGATAAGGGCCGTAGAAGGTGCCAATTGGGTGCTTCCAGCTCAAAATACATGTGACGACGCACCTCCTCGTCAACGCTCGTGGTTCTTTCGACCAGTTCTTCAACCCCTTGCCCTATATGCTCAACTATAGCCTTGGTACCGATATGCTGTTAGAGCTCGTAGTCTAAGCTTCACAACTACCCCAAAGACTGGATGCTGATAAGGTCGCGCCAAAATAAGAATGTATTCAATTGAGGGGGCATGAGAAGGCCAATCAAAAGAGAAGATCGAGCTGTCACAGGACTATAACGAGTAATCGAGACCCAGTCAAATCGGAGGCAGGTGGAAAGAACCCCAGTTTCCAGGGATATACAGGACCCTTCCCTTCTGAGGATAGAGGTGGAGAATCGAGCGCAGTGTCCAAGGGGTGGCACTGTTTGTCGATGTTGACAGCCTTGCAAATGGAAAGGCGTAAACTGCGAAAGAGGCGACAAAAGAGCCGATGAGTACCGACGAATGTCCCTTGAGCATTCTACTCGCTTCCATGACAGTTCCTTGAGCTTCCCGGTGACGTTTATTATCAAATGACGAACTGGCGAGTCAATGCCATAAATAACTAGTGAGAGGTATTTATCGCTGACCCCATCGCAAGGCAGTCCACAACAACCTTCGGGGCGTTGAGACGAACAAAGAACCAACAAAGAACCCAAAGAAAAAGTCTCTCCCTATTTACGGAATGCCAAAGACCACCGACCGGGTCTAATCACCAAGAATTGGGTTGTAGAAGGCATCACAGACCATTGAATGTGACGAGTCTTAGGATCCGGACCACCCTTCTGATCATGATAGAGTTCAGGAGCGCGTCGCAGAGCTGCTTCCCGGCATACCAGCCGACAAGCGGCTTTACGACCAATGGTTAAGGGAAAGTGGAGGTAGGGTATTACCGCGAAGAAGAACGCAGAGTCTTCCCCTTTGTGGCGCTCATTTTGCCGTTATTTGGCATCAGGCCAGATCTCGCCGTTGCCGACGCCAAAGAACGAAAAATGCTGTTCGAAACTATGCACACGGCAAGTGAAGGGCGACGACCGGAGCTCAGCTCGAAGAAGCTTATCTTCATGCGGCAATAGCGAGACCTTCCCTTATGTGAGAAGGGGCGACTAACTTCCATAATGTCCCTGGAGAAACCTGCAAGACAGGGTTATCTGTAGCTCCGAGGTGGGCCTTTAGCCGGGACATACAGTATAAAGGCACCATATAGCTGACAAAAAGCTTATTTCTCGATGAGGACACCGGGGTTTTTGCCTCGATGAGGTATGTGTGTCAATATGTGATCAGATAATGGTTCCGTGGGGACTTGCATGAGTGAACGTCTGTGACTTCCCAGCAACTCCGATATGAGGTGCATGCTTTGAGTTTGAGGGCGCAGTTGACAAGCGAGACATGCAGGCAACGATGGTTGACCATCAACATCTTCTTTTCGCTTCCGCTGTTTCGACGTTTCTTTTTTGGGAAGACTTTCCGTGCTTTGACTGGTGCGAGGTGCGATTGGCTGAGGACCATCGAGTGGTGTTTAACAAGCTGAGATTGAAAGGTATCTTACACCAACAGCGCCCAGCATGAAATGACCCTGACGGTCAGACGAGTCCCTGAACACGAAGCCTCTGACTTTCCAAAGGCCCACAAGATTGGAGTGGTGGAGTTGAGAAACCCCGGGAGGCCAGAGCAGGCCAGATCACAGACCACAACGAGCAACCACGAAGTCAGGCGACGTCGGAGATGTTCATGGTTGTGGCTGTAGCCCAAGTCGTTCAGCGGCAGATGCGTTACGACAAATACATCAGGCGCAAGGCAAGGTGACTCAGAGAGGCGACGGGAGCGGGCGTTGGAACATACCACATCCAACTTAAGCGCCCGGGTCGGAGGCGAGGCACACCGTCTGTTGGCGATCTCCATGGCCTAAATCGACACGCCCAAAAACCAGCCATTGACACTGACAAATCCCTCGACAAAAGCTGAGCAAATCGGAGAGCAGTTCCCAAGATTCCGAGCTCAATGGCACCTGTGCCAAGCTCCGGCAGCTGGAGACGAAGGGCTGGAGATCGCGTTTGTTCGTGATTAATTGCAAAGGAGCCGGAGTTTGCCGACAAGCTGGAAGGCCAAAAGGCCAGGCTCTCAGGGGTTGAACAGTCTCTACCAGTGCACCTTTTGAACTTGTGGGCTATCTACACTTTGATACCGAAATCAAGTGGTCGAAAGTATTCTTGGACAAGGTTTTAGCGACGAACCCTTCTTTCCCCGATCGCTTCCTGAATTCTCTCAGGAGGGACGGCGATCTGGCGCACGACGCTGGAAGAAGGTGATAGACTTACGGCAAATGGTTTGCAGGGCGAAGTACGTTATCATCTTAAGTCTGAAATCTCCGTTTCACTAATTATAACCTTAGATGCCTTCTTTGAGAATGACCGTGATGCTATAAACCTGAGCCTCGGGCTGGCAGCTTTTGCTTCCCAACAACAGCCATGTCCGTTCCATTTGCTGGTGGCCGCCCCTTGCCTCTCGAAATCCTCGAGAACATTGCCTTTGAGCTTGTGGCTTCCTCACCTCTTGGAAACCCTAAGCAAATCCTCCCCCTCTTGGTCACGAATAAGGCTGTTCGCAATGCTCTGGCCATGGGCAGTGGGACAGCTTTGTACTCTCGGATATGCCGCCTGAAGTTCGACATTGGTGCTGTCACTCGGCGGGCCTTCACACCTTTGACAAGAGACCTCAATGGCCACCTTGTCCAGATGTGCTACATGCTCAAATTCTTCGCCTCTGGGGACATCTTCCACGAGGACGCACCAGACCAGCTCCTCATTGCATATGTCGCAATGCTGGAGAACGATGGAAGAACAGGGCCCAGCTCGAGCATGTCGGTATCGTGGACTTTGTCGACAGATTCGTTCGGCAGAGGCTACATGAGGGCAAGGAGGACAACGATGGATGGCCGAAGGAGGATAACGGGCGAGTCTACGCTCTGTGGTTGATGTGGTTTCTCTCCACTAGGGGTGAGTTGCTTCATGCTTGTACCGCCCCCAAAGCCGACAGTCTTCCTACTAGACCGTCTCTTGCAAGAGACGGAAGAAGAGCGGGCGCAGGTCCTTCGCCTCGTCTTTCCTTTTCTCGTCTGTCCGAATCGCGTATGTGCCTTTGTTTCTTCCTTCATGGATCTTTGCTGAAGGCTTCTTGCAGTACACCTCTGCCGTCGCTCCCCCCAACCACTTTACACTGCCTCTTAGCCGAGACTCTCAATCCCAAAACCACATATTCGTAGTGGACACAGCTCACGGGTCTTATCCAGTCTATCACACCTCGAAGAAGACGGCCAGCAGGCTCTATCACTTCAGGGCCCAGCCTGTCTTCATGGAGCCGCTGATTGCGCCAGTCGCTAGCCTACTCTTTTGGTCGCGACGAGAGTTCAATGGAGTCTTCCAGATACCTCCTCACCTTCCCCACGATCGAGCAGCACGACAGGGCCAGCCTGGTCTCACACAAGCAGACCTCCACGAGTTCAACGCCACGCGTGTTGCGAAGATCCCCGAACGTATCATCTGGGACTGGGATCTCGGTATTGCTGTGAAGCATGGGGATAATGGCTCGACGTCACCGGTCACCGACCCCTCGAGCACTAGATTTGACGCCGATTGGTGGAGGGCGAGACTCTGTACCGGTATCCTCACCAAACAGCCGAAATTCCGCTTGGGTTCTGTCTACCTCCGAGGGATGATGACCGGCTTGTGGCAAGGCATCATGTTTGTGAGTGTCGCACCTGCTTCAGGCCTTTCTGCAACGCTAATGCTTTACTCTCCAAGGGACAGTCGCACAACTCTTTCTTAGACATACTTCGTCAACAGCAATGTCCTCCCAATCTCTCGGAGCATAGCACATACTTTACCAGCAAACCGCTTTGGCTGCGCGCAAATGAGCACGGTTTCATACGCACGCCTACAAGCAACGAGGCAAACGCGATCCCGCAGGCTCGCGCGGAACAGGTGCCCATAACGATTACCACCCCGACCGGCACGCAGCCGACATTCGTTCCCGTGAACGTTAGCTTCGGCAATGCATGGTTCCCTGGCCCTGTGGGCAGCCTTCGATGGCTCAAGGGTGGCGAACCTCTCGATGACGGCCTCTTCCAAGACAGGTACCTGAATCCCATCAAGACCAGGGATGATATGGATACCACTCAATTCATCGTCTCCCAGCGTTCCCCCTTCGCCACCGACAATCTCAACCCCAATCTCATCTCAGAGTATGGCGGACCAGTTGATAAAGCAGTTGCAACTCTCGTTGAGGGCGACCGCTTCGTCTACGAACACTTTGAGAACGGCAAGACCAGCGTTCATCAGCGCATGGTCGAGGCCAAGGGCAGCCTTGTTTCTGGTCAGACGACTGGCGGTGACCCAAAGACGCATTGCGGATGCCCGAGATGCGCAGAGATCGATAGTCTCCTATGCAGCCGGAGAGTCAGGGATCGGCAGAGCGAAGATGACGTCGAAGCAATCTTTCAAACTGTTGGGATGGAGAAGGGGCCAGATGCGGCAGAGCTTGGTTTTCTGGACGATGTCCTCCTCGATGAAGGGGAGCTCGGTGCACGTCGGGTGGTTGACCTAGGGCTCCACCTTCAGCCAGCCCATCACCCTCAGAATGATGAAGAGATCCAACCTGTCGCCACGACATCGCGCACTGGACCGAGGGAGACGGATGACAATCCCACCTCCCAACTTGTTCCCGTCTCCTCCACCCATCCTCCTTACGACTCTCCTGGTCGCGGAGATTTACCTGCGTCTGCCTCGTTGTGCACACGCTCGAGACTGAACCCTGAGGATGAAGATGAAGATGAAGATGAAGAGTCCGACATGACTGATGAGGAAGACGACGACGACCTAGAAGAGCAACGCCTTGCATACTACCCTGAGGACACAATGCGATGTTCTCATGATCCCTACCGGGTGGAGAAGTGCGATGATGGGGTCGAGGATGTCGTCTTGACTGGCGAGCTGGATGAAAACCATCGTCTCGCCTGGGGTGAAACGATCTACTATGGGCGCGTAAGGCCTTGGGATGGGATGATAGCCATCTTAGGATTATCAGTAAGTCCTTCTCTTGTCCCGTATGTGCAATGCTAATAGAATCAAACAGAAGGACAGACTCACCGGCCTGAACAACCACGTCATCTACCATGGCTACATCTATGGTGGCGACGTCTTTGCTGGGAACTGGAGGTATGCCACGATGGACCCTCTGGTCCCAACAATCGAATGTGGCTTCATCATGAGCAGAAAGGCAGAGCCCTCTGGAACGTCATAAACATTTCTGCTCAATTCACTCGTCTAGGACTCTGATCATGATTATCTATTAGCACTCTCACTCCTAACTAACCTATCGCGCTTCTTGGTTGTACATCGCTATTTGTATTTCAAGCATCTTAGACTAGATTGATTACTTACCTGCCCTCCTGGACTATATATCACTGGCAAAGGGGCTGATGACGACCGCTTTTCGCTCACCTCTGGCGAATCACAATTGATGGTGCAGTCGGGAGCATTGGTTCTTCGCCTTTCCTTCTCGTCGTACCCGAACTACTATTTATCTCTAGAACCTATCACAAAACACGAGCCGAATCCATTACCTTGTATCGAACCGCTCTTACCAGTCACGACAGAGACTCTAGCAACGGTCCAATGTCTCTTGTTACTCAATATGATATTCGCGATGCCTGAAATGAACTGATTGGAGGGCTTTGGCATATGTGATGGATCCTAGAAAGTTGTAAGCTAGTGCGATGCCGTCCAAGCGCCTAGTTGGTCTGGTCTATCCCTACAGCGCTTAAAGGGACTGAAGGCGACGGTTTCTCGCTCAACTCGGCCGAGTCGTCGTTGGGTTCTGGCAGAAAGCGAAGAGCGATAATCTGAGGTGCCACAACCTAAGCAGATGCTTGTATAAATCCTATTCAAGGAATAATCTAGAAACTATCACTTACCGTCATAGAAACCCACAGAACACCGTGAACAGGAGACAGCTTCTCGTGTATATACCAGAGGATGATGTGCAAGAAGCCCAGCAACATCGAAAGAAGCGAAGACCCAATCAGGATCTCCAGGAGCTTCTTCCACAGGAATTGGGTAAATATGCGGCGAGGTACGAAGGATTCCGCCACCCGTCCTACTCGACAGAGGTGTACAAAGAGAGGGACTGATACAAGCAAGTTTGCACCAAGGGCGACATATGACCCAGCGAGTAACAAGATCATTGCTGCTGCGCGAAACGGGCTGGCCAACATGAAGATGAATAAGCCTGTTGAAAGTGAAGAGGTGGTATGAGCGGAGCGTGGCCGTCACTAATATGCCGCTGAAAGCTCACCCAACGAGGCTAGCAGAAGTCCAGAGGCTGGTGCAGTAACAAACCAACGGATCTGAAGAGCGGTGTGACATCTGTAAGTCTGAAAGAGAGCTTCAGTGAGGGATGTCGTTCGGTGTTCACGCCGCATACCAGGAGTGCATTTGAGAGCATAATCAAGACTTGAGCCAGTGCGATATTGGCAACGTCCAAACGCTGGGTAGCTCGAAAGGCAGGAAGCCCTTCAAGCATCACGCAACCATTCCCCGCCCAGGGCCAGATTGGCAGGGTCCCATCGAAATAGCAAGGATCGCTCCGCCATTCTTCTTCGTATTCGATGCGGGGACGCAAGTGCCTCGTGACAAGCTCCAGCTTTGTGGCAAAGTTTGCGACCAAGATGATTGTGCAGACCAGGTACAGAACGCTGAGAATCGCGCACAGGGCGTCAGCGATGAGTTTGGATCTCGGGGGCTGCGCCGATGATCCCTCTCTCAGTTTCAAGCCACAAATCAGGCGGAATGAGATTTGGACTTGGATCACTGAGTGAAGAATGAATTAGGGTGTTATTTCGTAGCTTTCCCGTAGACTTGCCAGAGAAGCATGAAGCGAGAATCAACGCCAGCAAGTCGTCGAGAATGAAGAAACTAACACCTGGGGAGAGAGATTCCGAGAACTGAGAAGCGGTGTGACCCAAGAAGGACTCGATCTCATACATTGCGGGGGGCAAAGAGATAGACCTCTGGAGGTGGACAGGCAAAGACTTTTAAGTGGTTGGGACTCCGAGAGGCAAGGAGGAGATCCTGTACCATCTTTGGATCGGATGAATGCATATAATTCTCAATATTGCGCAGTCTCCCATGGCGAGGAAGGGCGAACATGAGTCGAGAAGGATTGTGGTTTAGATCAAAATCCCTTCGAAGCGAACCCCTTTCCCGTCAAAACTCTCAGAGAGGTTGACGTTGAAGTTTCAAAGGGCTAGTCAAGGCAAGTGCAGGCCAGCGAATGCGAGGAGGAAGAGTGATTTCTACCTGCTTACCCCCGCATCTGTGGCCGCTGAATTTGCCCATGCCTTCTCCCATAGAAATCGACAAATGACAGGTCGCGGCGCCAGGCGTACGCTGCGCACGGGACAAAAAGTTCGCTGGAAGCAGGATTTGAACCTACGCGGTGAAACACCAAGTGATAGTGTAAATTCAAATCACTCGCCTTAACGACTCGGCCATTCCAGCTTGAAGCAGTCTTGGTAATTAACATACCAGTCCGTAACAAGCAACGTTCAGAGGACTAAGCGCCTTCTGTTCGGGGATTTGTCTCTTCTCCCGTCCCATCATCCGAATGCACTGTCTTCTTCACAACGGTCATCGCTGCTCTAAGCTTCTGGATCCTTCGATGGGCCTTTATCGCCATGTTCTGCTTCACAATGACCCGGACATCTGTCATTCCATTCCATTCATCCATTCATCCCTGCCTTTCTGATATCCAGTGTCGAAGATGCTAGAGACATGGCCTTGCTTCCCCTACGTGAAACTACAGTGGCTGACAGCTGGTTATCTGTTCTCCGGCCCGGATTAGCAACTGCCAATTGGCATACCTAGCACGAGGCTCAGAGTTCTCGAAGCAGATCCCGTCCTACATGAGACCGTCTGGATCACCAGAGAGGTGCACTAAAATCTGCCAGAAACTGTCTTCAATCTGTCAATGATCACCGCCCTCGCGGGCGACATGGCGATACTATAACTGGCTGCTCGGGACAAGGATGATATCAGAGCTAGGTGACGATGAAGCACGATTGGGCCAGGGGCTTGACTTGTCGACCATCTCGCTCCCGTGATCGAATGCGCGCTTATTGAGTGGTGCTACTGTATAAGAAACCTTTGTCCTTAACAACTCGGTGATATTTGAAGTCTCCTTCTCCAGTGCTCGCCGTTTTTCACTCATTTCTTCTTTTTTTCTTGTTCCTCTTCTCTATCTATTCTCTTTCAACCCTTGAAGGGCTTTTTAAACTTATTTCTTCACTCTCGTTCATTGAAATCGCTATTTTTTGAATCCACAATGCTTTTCGCTCTTTCAACTCTGGTGATGAGCTATGCTTCGGCATTGTACGTACTTTCCCCCCTTATCTTAATTAAAATTCACTGAAAACCATGTCGCAGGGTCATCCCAAGGCAGCTCAACTCGACGTGCAGCGCGCCCAGTGTGCAATTAGCCATGGCTTCCTGCCTCAACTTCCCCGCCATCCCAGCCATCCTAAACACCCCAGCAGAAAACACCTTTCTCGATCCAATGGAGAGTTGGCTTTCTGGATTTTGCGCTCCCAATACACCTGTCTGCTCGGACGAAACCCTCGCAGCCTTGGTCAACGACATGACCAACCATTGCTTTGATTTCCTCCCTGCTGTAGGAAGCATCAACGAGATCTTGGCAGCCAACACGGGCAGCCCTGGATCCGTCTTCCCGTTCCCGTTCAGTTTGTTGGACCCAGCACCCACACGGAGGTCGACAGAGGAGACGATTAGCTTGGTGCAAAAGTTCTACCCGACGTTGAGGAAGATCATGTGTTTCAAAGAGTGCGTCCATCTTCCCGCTTTCCTGTGTGATCCTGTGCCTGATCGTTGATTACAGCAAGGGCGAACTCTGCCTGACGAAGACAACACTCAAAGGAGTCGAGTCGCATGTCGGAACCTTCAATCAGAACAACCTAGCTGCGACGAACGTGTTCAACCCCGGTGTCACGGATTTCTCAACCTGGACTGATGTTTTCTGCACCGACTGCATGAAGGCATCTTTCAACACAGCGATCAGGGAGAACACAGATCTGTTCGTTGAAGCAAAGATTGATGAAACTACGGTACAGCAAATGTGCGGAGGGTCTTTTGTTGGTGAGTCTGTTTGCGCTGATATGATTCGACGATGGGCTAAGGGATTTCTCGTTCAGATCGTGGTGCTCCTTCGACGGTTGCTGGGTTAGCGTCTTGAAGGAAGCATGAAGTGATTCGATGGAGTCAGCTGGGTAGCGGTTTTTGCGCAACATCGTCAGCGACGATGGTTGTTATCGTATCAATGGACATTTTTCTTACCTTGGTCGTTGGGATTTGAGGTCATCAGGACATTTCGTGAGTGTGTAAAGTAATCAATGGTATGGAAGAGAACAAGAATAGAACATTAGAATTTCCGATAAGAAGCCACATCTTTGATACCATTCTCCGGGTTGTCGCAGTCCTCATAATTGAATTCTGACAAGAGATGGCTTGGCCTGTTGACTGCTTGTTCCGTGCATCCTGACCGTCAAAGTTCAAAGGGTGGCAAGACGATGAAGATCAACATTGGATTTTACAGCACACAACAACACAACAGATGGTAGTGGAATTGACTTTTGACAGAGGGGTGACGAAAGCTACTGAAGACGATATACTTTTTATGATAAACAAACGAATGTGAGATAGAATGTACTTGCGGAACGCAGCGACAAGAGCGAGAACCAAGGCGACCAAGATGCCAAACGGCTTCAAGGCCTATACACGAATGGCGAAGAATGTAGTGGTTTAAATTGAGGGCAGGAGGCAGAGAATCAAAATGGGGGAAAATGTCGAAGAAATGAACGAAGGTACAACAAGCAGGAAATTAACGAACAAGCGGAGTACTGATATGAGGCTTATGCTGCTTTAAACTTGATACGATGCTGTATATTCCGGAATGCTGTGAGCTTGAATCGATGGAGGAGAGATTGCTATCAAGAGAAGCCGATGGGTCGAAAGTCTTTCCAAGCGTGTGCGGTAAGATCAGTAACCATAATATGCGCGCTGGAAAGAGAGTCTGTGTCTTCGATAGCTCTGGACTGGCAGGAAGGGCTTACCATTCTATCGCTAACCGAACGGGAGAGGGAGAAGACAAGGTCAGAGGTTGAAACAGGAGACCGAGCTCGGCGATACTTACAAGAGCCAAATAACCTTGGAACCGGTCTTGCATCCTCGCAGGGTTACGATATGGCCACGGATGCAATCATACAGGAGAGCCCGCTGGTCCTTATCCGCCTAACACATGGTGAGATTAGGCGTCGTAGACATAAAATATCCCTTACTGTAGGGAGAACGCTAGCAATGAGCTGGCTGCCAGTGACCGAGAGAGCCAGGTCAACGATCATCGCCCTGCGAGCCCTGCCGGGGCCGTGAGCGACGACGAAGCCCGTAGAGATAGGATGCGACGTACCCTCTAGCAGGCTCGCACATACGCTTGACGATCCTGTCCAAGGTTTCCTTGCCTCCCTCCTTGAGAGCTTTGGTCACTGACTTGGAGCCTTGCTCGTGAGTGGCGAACTCGAGGAGGCCTTCTAAGAGATGATCGACGGTCATTCGGCGATGCTTCTCTGATCCGTGCTCCAAGACTAATGGAAAGTGCGTCAGGAGATGAGAAGCAACTGGACGAAAAGGAGAACGTACTATGCTGGATGCAGTAGGAGCCCCATTGGTTCTTGGCCACCTCCTTGAAAACGGCCGCACCGTGGTTGAGCAGCTCGTCAACAATGCCGTCCTTGGCCTCGGCCTCTAGGTTCTCGAAGGCGTGCTGAATAGAGGTTTAGAGTAAGATCGAGTACCCCAAAAGCATAACTTACCTGGACAACCAGCGATCCCGTTTCATGGCAAGCCAGAGAGGCCCATTTGCCCTTCAGGGACTTGTTGACGCTTGACGAAACGTCAGCTCAGCAACTTAGCTGCGGCAGAGTTCGGAGACTTACAAGGCAAAGATAGGAGGCGCGGGAGGAGTCCAGGACAGTTCCATGATCTAGCACGTATTAGGTACGCGAGGCGGGCAGAAGGAACTCGGAGACGTACCTTGCTCCAGACATGAGAAGCATGCTTGTTGATCAGGGTTTGAGCTGGGTCGCCGAGGAGGAGCTCAGAAACTATAAGAAGACGTATGTCTTCTTCGCAGTCGAGAGCCTTTTGAAGGACGTGGCAGCCATAGCAGTTAGTGGCCAGTTCCACGATGCGTCCGCTGGAGAGGTTGCGGTGAGCAACGTCAACGAGTCCATCGTACGGACTTGACATACCGCATGCAAGCAACAATCTTACGACGTTCTTCGGTAGTAGAAGCGGCTTCGAGGCATCGTTGAACAGCCCAGTTGCCAAAGCTGCGAAGATTATTAGTGTTCTAACTCGGAGGGTATGCTTAGACCGTAACTTGCCGATGTGCCATCATCTCGAATCCGCGAGCACAAATAGCGTCCATAATCTTGGCGCGTTCCTCAACATCTGCAATCTTGAGCTTCTGCTGGAGAAAGATGGAGGCCTGTTGGTCGGAGGACTTGATAATGCGAGCGACGAAGCCATGATAGTTTGGGTTTGAGGATGGATGGAGCAAAGCGAGGAAAATTGATGGGCTGTCAGATTCAATGTCAGCGAATGTCGCGTTCTGTGTCGGAATCGCTCACCTCATGAGATGACCCAGTATTCTGAGGAGGGGTGGGAGTATGCTCCAGGGAAAGACGAGGTCCGTCGTTAGCCGATGGGCCGGTAAAACGATCTGGAGAGCTCCTAGTAGACATCGCCCTCCAGTCAGGCAGCGAACCAGGCGAAGTATGAGGCTGCTGGAACTGGGAGGACTGGCGCCAATCGAGCTGAGTAGACCTCAGGTTGTCGAAATGGCGGGTAGCAGAAGTGCTGTAGAGCGAGTGAGGCAAAGCAGCAGCTGAAGCGGAGCAACTGTCCGAAAGATAGGCTGCGGAATTGTGAGCATTGGGCGAGTTGTGGAAGCCCTGAGGGTACGGAGAGTGCTGGACTCCACCGATACCGTCGTGAGGCTTGTCGGCGAGGCCGTTTTCAAAAAGCAAAGAAGATTGCGATTGATAGTTTGAATGAGCCTGGGGCGTGTCGTAAACGCTGCCAGGGAATTTTGCGTCGAAAGGACGAACGGGCGAGAGGTCAGTTGGCGTCAACAGTGCGGAAGAGACCGACGCGGGTGAGAAATCTGGAGAGTTGGGGCTCGTTTGGACTGAAATCAACGGCTTGTGAGCTCCAGAAGCAGCAAATGGCGCGGGCGAGTTGAGGTTCAGCGTTCGAAAAAGCTGTTCAACATGCTGTTCGACCGTCAGAGGGTGCATATATAAGCCCAAAACGACTCAGAGCGTACCTTATCCTCAGCATACTCGGGCGTAACCCGTTTTCGGCCATCGCCAATGGCACCGACGTCGCGACTCTGACGCTGGGTCTGAGTCTGAGCAAGGGCGGGTTGAGGCCCAAAGACATCTTCGCGACTGATGAGAGGCATGTTAGTCGACACACGACGATCTGCCCGGGCGATGTACTCGTTTTCACGCTCAGCGACGCGAGAGAACGAATCCAACGCCTTGGGCCAAGTCGTCTCAGAAGGTTGAGGAACAGGTGCCCAGATAGAGCCCGAAAGGCCAGAGGGCTGTCGTTGACGTCGTTGGACACTGGCGTCGCCGTTGTGCGCATTGGCGTTGGCGCTGTTGGCCGTGGCGAGCTTGTTGAGCAGCTGGGATTGGTTTTCAGTGTGCAGCATGGGAGGATGGTGGTGGTCGAGGATAAAGAGCTGCTGTGACGCTTGGCGAGCTTTATACGAGTCACGTTGGGTGCTGCCTTCTCTGGCGATCACGATTCCGATTTGAGGTAATCCAATTCCCAAAATTAGTATTTATTTATTCTGGTTCTCACCATTTTCATCAGAATCTCGACGGCTCGTGCGGTAGAAGACTTCAAATCTGTGCCTGGATCTCTTCTGCCCGTATCTTCTGTCCCGTTGTTGACTGCTGCACAGACCCTGCGCAAGGCTGAATATCGCAAAAGAGCACAGATGGACTAGGAGGTACCCAATGCCCTCGCAGAAAGACCTCCAGAGAGCGTAAGGTATCGATCTCAATCAGAATGGTGCAGCTCTGAATGAGAAGGTGATGTACAATAGTTTCAGTCAAGTCACTGTCAAAAATGAAGTAAACCTCACTCAAGAAGCATCACTTCATCAATCTTGTCATGTCTCGCTGCTTCAGGCAACTTCGGAAGCGCTTTCGGTGCCTGCTCATAGCTCGTTACTATTGGTGCGCTCAGATGCGGCTCCTCAGAGTCGTGTAGCGCCTCGACGACCTACTCCCGCGGTGCAGTTCCTGGCGCTTATTTTCCTGATGACGTACAACAACGGTTGCCCAGCTACGCGGCGGTAGGCCGTTTGCTCACGACGCGATATTAACATGTCTATATTATCACCTTGCTTGAACTATGGCAACGAATAAATACAGCTTGCTTATGAGGTTCAAGAGCGCCAGGAATCGGATTAGCGCCCAATCCGAATAGGGGTTATCTCCATCTACGATTAATCCGATCAGCGGCCTAGCTTCGAAACAAGGTTGCGAGCTGTTTGATCACTGAGTGAGGTCTCTCCAAAAGATTCAGTAGAGATCTAGAGAAGGAGGGCCTCGAGGCAATAAAATGTACATTCTATGAACTTATCGACACGGCGACGCGTATTAAAGGAGCCCGTCAATGTCAAAGTGATCGACGACTCAGGAGTTCGGGAACCGGGTCCCAAGGTCGAGGCCACTCCTGAATCTTGAGCTGATGTTCCTCATCGGTGACGACGTGAAGAGGTCCAAAGAAGAGCTCGAGTTCATTGAAAGGATATGGCTTCGCAAGGAAGATGGGACTCGGAGGGTCGCAGACACGAGGACCATCTAGGCCTCGTCGGGGCCCGCCATAGAAACAATACAGTGATAAAGAAAGGGACGCGACGATGAGGAGACCAAGGTACGTCGAAAATGGCCAGACACACCTGGTACTTACAGGCTGATGGATGGCCCAGCAACATCCAGAGTTCTCGCATCGTTCGGGCACCGAATCTCCTGAGAATAATCAAGCAATGTCCACAAGAAGGGAGGCCTCCCATATGTACTGCGACGCCAAACCATTAGGGTTTGAGTTTATACAAGGAAAGATCTAGCCGCATACCTTCAGCATATGAAACACCAAGCCCAATTATCGATTAAATCGCCGGCCAAGTAGAGCTGAGCTGGTTCATATAGAAATGAAAGGAGCCTCGGCTGGAGGATCTGTCAAACGGCGAAAGATTTCGAAACGAAATAGAAAGCATACGAGAAAACGACGAGATCCTTCCAGCACGGCCAGTTACCGCAACACCTCGAATGAATGTAGATCCACCTGATTTGAATCGGCGAATTCAAACTTGATGTCGACTGTCGGTGGCCGCCGCTCAGTTGTTACAGTTGGTGGACCCACCTAAGAAAACGGGAAGCCTAGGCGGTGCAACCTCGGATGAATACAAGTATTAGAGTTAACAGATAAAATCTGTTAGAAGGCAGAAGGGAGCAGGTAACAGGGGCGAACCTAGTACACGATATGTCACACCGGAGACGTCGTGTCTGATCTTGACGACTTTGCGGGTTCACATTGGCTTGTGCAGGGCTGGGCGGCAGTCACGGCAGGCACACGATGAGATAGGGTTAAACGAGAAGGACCACAAGGGTGCCTGATGTCCGAGAGAAGACGCAGAACCGTTGGGGATCCAACAATGAGTACGCCGGTGACGCCTGAACGAGCGCAAGCGCCCGGAGATATCAAGTCTCAGCATATCTGATAAGAAAATGAGGAGGAGCTGGGTTGGAAGGGTGCGCCGAGAGGAAAGACTTGAGCGCAGAAAGCGCCGCCTAGTGGAGGTAAACCTTGTGAGCCCGCGAACTCCGCCTTTCAGAGATAGCCGACGGCATATGCGTATGGCCATGGAAGTAGACTTGGAAAGGAAATGCCCTAGTAAAGGCAAAAAAAAAAGGCAATTCGCGTGGATTTTAACAGCCAAAGGACATGAAAATGAACCCCTATTTCTGCAAGGCAGGAGAAGTCTGTGGGCTTTGATAACGAGCTAGACTCACTTGGACCGCGTAGAATAGACCCGTAACCGGTAGAGCTCGTCGGATCTAATCGAGGGTCCTCTTGACCCTCATTCGACGACTGGTTACGAGCCTACGCCTAGAAATTCATTAAAATTGAAAGTACGAGGTTCCGTAGTTTCCCAATAGTGGAGAATCGATTTTGCATAGAGATTGTGAAGCTCAACGATGTTGTGGTCGAGAATAGGGAACGCGGTGTTTGTCTCTGTTACGCTCTGCCCCTGTCGGCAACCAGCAGCCAATCACAGACGCGCTCCACTTCCAGCCTCTTGCCACCATCTCCTTGAACCTTACATTCACCATGAGGCTCTCATCTACTTCCTTCTACCTCCTGCTTTCACTGGCACTACCTGTGATCTCTGGCGGCACTGAACAGATACCCATGGCCAACGCCGAGGAGCCTTACACTGCCCCCATTGTCTCCAGCAAGCCTTCTCTAGCGGACCTGCTTACCGTCGAGAGCTCTGCCTCAATATTCTACTCTTATGCTCGGGAACTGCAGCTCAGCGAAGGTCTCTCGAGGGAGGACTTTAAGCTGACCTTGTTTGTACCTACCAACAAGGCTGTAATGAACCTTACGAAGAAGAAACCGTGAGTGGATGTTCCGCTGAAGCCCTTGTAGGGATAAGATACTGATTACTCTGTGCATCACAGAAACCAGCTCGCTGATGACCAGACTTTCACCACTGAAGCAGAGTTCGACCAAGCATCAAAGGCAAACGTCGAGCGTTGGGTGTCGGCTCACATCATTCCCGTACGTCACCAGCCCAATGCCTCTCCGCAGCTTTTACTGACCTTCTCGACTTTCAGGGAGCCGGAATCTCTTTCTCAGAGTCTCATGAAACGCTTCTGCCTGGCAAATTCATCACCTTCAAACCAATCAACAAGGCCAAGAACCCGGATTGGAGTAAAGTAACGATGGAGAACGGTATTCATATCGTGAGCAGGAAGGAGGTGAGTTTACGAACCAATTCATATGTGCTTTGACTGAAGTCATCGATTTTAGGCGTCGAACGGGGAGTTGTATATGATTGACGGAGCTATCCTTCCCGACTTGGATTAGTGTTCACGACGTCTGCTTCGGAATCCATACCTGTATATTAGCGTGTTGACCTCGTTTTGACTTTCCAGTGAGTATTTCCCGTACATTTAGTCAAGTGTCGATTGCTAACATCTAGCAGTTGTACTTATCCCAGCATTTCTAAGTAATGACATTTCTGATTCTCGGTCAAGTTCACCAAAGTTTCGTCACCCATACAGAACGAAGGCAACGACTTATGAAGAGTCTCTGTGAATCTTTCAAGGACTCCGGGTTGTCACACCCTCAGCGCCGATCTCCTGGCAGTCATCTTGGAATTCCTGGATATGAATGAGCGGTCGGTTTACCTCCGACCGAGCCCTCACTTCCTGTGTAGGCTGATCTGGTCACGGCACACAGACGTCAACCTCACAGTCAATCAGTGCTGCCGCACACTCCACCTCATTGAGAAGTACGCAAGCCAACGGCTACCGGCTACAGCCTGAGCAGGTATCGACTTGACAAACGATCGAAAACCCTCTACACCCAGGCCCAGAAATTCGCCGTCGCTGTGCTGCCTCGCCCCCTAACCGCGATCTTCGACCTCGACGACGAAGATCTGGAAGAAGCACGGATCGAAAGAAGACACAATGGCCTGGCTACTGGCTCAGAAGCTGTCGACGTCTCCTGCTCTTGGCGCGTCTTGGCGCGACTTCCTCAGACCCACGCTTAGGTTCACAGTGACTGGCCTCCGCAGGACACCGCTGCATGCCGCCCGAGTTCGCGAAATGACCTATTGCTCTTCGTGCTGGGGAGCTACTGAAGGCACTGAACGGTATATATTACTCCTCTGTTATGAGTGGTAGAAGCTCAATTTCATTTCCCACCAGACATATCTATTTCTTATCGACACTATGGCTGCTGAAGGACACGTCAAGACTGAGTACGACGCCAAGAATATGCCCTTCCGGCGCCTGGGCCGCAGTGGGCTACGAGTGCCCCTGTTCTCGCTTGGAGGGTGTGAGTTCTTTTGGCCTCCTAAACTTAGTACAGGCGCTAACCTAAGACGGCACAGGGCTAACCCTGGGAGGCTCCGTTGTTGGTGACCCAGTCAAGGTACTTGGAGGAATCACGATAACACCGCTAGTCCGCTAAATAACCCTTTTATAGGATATCATCAAGACTGCTTTCGAGAATGGGATTAACATGATCGACACTGCTGAAGTATACGCGAACGGAAAGTCCGAGGAAGAAATTGGGAGGGTGATCCACGAGCTGGGATTAAGGCGTACGGATCTCATCCTGACGACGAAGCTCTATGGAGGAGTGAGGCCAGGCCCAAATCAGAATGGTTTATCAAGGAAGCAGTATGTCCTGTTCGCTGGTTTGTGCTTGGCCCCTTTGCTGATCAGGTTCATTTGCAGCGTTATTGAAGGAACGAAAGAGGCTCTGGAGCGACTTAGAGTGGACTATGTCGACGTGATCTTTGCCCATCGACATGACCCTACAGGTATGTGTTGCGCACTCGAGCTTATAGAACGCATCTGACAAGCGCCTATCAGTTCCGATGGAGGAGATTGTCAGAGCTTTCAACTACGTCATCGAAAAAGGATGGGCGTTCTACTGGGCGACTTCCGAATGGAGTGCACAGAGGATCGAAGAAGCATATAGTGAGTGGTCCTACCTCAATGTCATAATTACCGCTGAAACATGCACAGATGTTGCCCATGAACTGAACTTGATTCCTCCTATCGCTGATCAGTGCGAACACAAGTGAGTTGGACAGTCATATAATCCATGCTTGCGCTAATATCAGCGTCGCGTTGTAGCATGTTCCATCGAGAAAGGCCTGAGCAAGAGTATCAGCCTCTATATGAGCAATACGGTATCGGCACAACCACCTGGTCCCCTCTCGCGTCCGGCCTCTTAACTGGCAAGGTACGATGATCTTCCGCTTAGAGTATGCAGGTAGTGACGTTAACATCGACGCAGTACAACGACGGCATTCCAGAGAACTCTCGCCTCGCAACCCACTCAGATGTCTTTCAACAAACACTCAAGGAGCTCAGATCATCCGAAGGTCAAGCCAAGATTGAAAAAGTTCGCCAGCTCAGCAAGCTTGCGACGGAAGAGTTGGACTCGACACCAGCTGCGGTGGCTCTCGCATGGATTGCCAAAGTCAACCCGTACACCTCGACGATCATCTTGGGTGCTTCGTCGCCTGAACAGGTCAAGGAGAACCTCAAGGCGATCGATGTTCTACCGAAGTTGACACCGGAAGTTATGGAGAAGATCGAGAAGATTCTTGGAAACAAGCCCCCGAATATGCAGGCGTATGCTCGAGCACCCTTGGATGGAGACAGGCCATAAAACCTTCTGACATGCCGCTGTTGCTATGCCGTTTCGAAGTGGCTTCAACCATCCCAAATGTACCATAGTCATCGATTCCAAGGGATTTACAGGACTGGAAACGACCCCAACATTCTTTCACTTCTCACAGCGAGTTTAGCATGACCATTGTACGAATTTATGTCAACTAGACTCCAAACCTTTGTTCGTCTCCGAAGCTGGCTCATTGGTGTTTGCCAACGCAATTCGGCTTGGGTACAGACCTGACACAACAGTGAGTGACCCTTTTCACTGGTGGCATCCTCGTCTTAAAGCTTAAAGGCTCGTTCGGCTTGGTTTCGGTTCATCTTGGACGATGGCAGTCGGTTTGGAGCCATTTACCGCCACGTAATTCCCTCAGTACTGGGACTCTGGATTTCATGTTTTCGTTGACGTTCCGCCTAGTGCCTCGAGCACGTACGAACGATGGAGTACTTGCAATACTATCGCGTTAAAAGCTTTGTTTGCGTTTTTAGGTGCATGGATATTAGCTGGGCATAGCTACTTCTTCGGATCCTCGAGGAAAATAAAACAGCTCTCCGAATAGTACTTTCTAGCACCATTCATTACTCGGGTACCGGAACGACGATTCCACGATCAACGTAAGGTAGACGCAATTCACAAACGACCCCCTAGCACGTGACCTTCCCGTTTTGGACAGAAACCTATTATCCCCCATAACATTTGAGCACGGGGGTGTATTGTACGCATTCGCGTGTTTTAACGTGTAGATAGACGTCCTTTATATACTTGCGGGAAAGTATTAGCGGGGGGAGGTCGGGATCTTCGAAAATCGGGGATATAGTCGCAGAATGGGGTGTTTGGGCGACCTCCTGAGGTCATTAGAAGGCAGGAGGCGCCGTCTCGTAGTGCTAGTGGAGCCTGAAGGGTGTCTTCACATGAAAATTACACGCCCCAACAATGGCAACTGGGTATTAGACTCCTCAGCCTTTGCAATCGACGGATGAGTGGCATATCACCTCCTGGGGTTCCATGTATTCCAAGGCTCCCTCATTCACTAGTTGCGCTTTATATGCCATTATTTTTCTACAGTTTCATGCTATGAGGTTCTAAAATTGAGAATATGACCTCGTCTTTGCTCTCCGCGACTAGATGCAAATGTTATGGGACTTAATGACCTCAGGAGAGCGCCCAAACACCCCATTCTGCGACTTTATCCCCGATTTTCGAAGATCCCGACCTCCCCCCGCTAATACTTTCCCGCAAGTATATAAAGGACGTCTATCTACACGTTAAAACACGCGAATGCGTACAATACACCCCCGTGCTCAAATGTTATGGGGGATAATAGGTTTCTGTCCAAAACGGGAAGGTCACGTGCTAGGGGGTCGTTTGTGAATTGCGTCTACCTTAACTTCTACCTGGCCTGGCACAGGTATAAATGCAGGTGCATTCAAGGCATTCCATCTGCAGAACCCACCTTCCAATTCGTCCACTTCCAAAGGATTGCGGATGGCTCGCTTCACTATGCTCTTCACCCTCCTCGCTACTGTGGCTTCTACTTTCGTTGCTAGCGCCTCTGCCAACCCGAACCGTCCTCCCGAGCGGCGCACAAGCCAGGAATGGCTTGATGCTCATAATACCGCTCGGGAGCGCCACAATGCCACAGCTCTGACATGGGGAGATGACCTCGAAGCTGCTGCCCGGAAGTGGGCGGAAGGGTGTGTCTTTGAAAATTCTAGGGATCCTACCAGTGAGGAATCCTACGGGGGTATGCGTGCTTGACCCAGGAGTAAACGAGATTGTATTGCTAATGACACCTAGAGAACATCGCGGCAGGAGCGGGAAGATTTACAATCTCAGGGGTAATGGCAGGGTGGCTTGATGAATGCAGTACGCCAATCCAGTCTCTCCTTCCTATGTACCACGCTGAGCGTCAATCTTTCAAAATACTAGAGAGATACGGCGAAGGCCCAGTATATTACGATGAAGGAACTACGCACTTCACCCAGGTGGTCTGGAAGAACACAACTAGACTGGGATGCTTTACCGCTACCTGCAACCCTTTGGTCAACTTTGACAGCCCCATCCAGCCCTCAACGTTCCACGTTTGCCAATATGATCCCGCTGGAAATTGGATTGATCGCTACGAGTGAGATTATATGCTTCTGTTACCCACACAAGCTTACTGAATCTGCTTCCGCAGGGAGAACGTTCAACTACACCCAGGTTGTTAGAAGCTCGCTCCACAGTGTTTCTGAACGAGAGCCTTCCATTCGTGTAAATTGATAATCGTTTTCTGAAACAAAGTTAAGTACTGTTGAATAAACAATGAAGACTGTTCTTTCCGTCGTGGATTAGAGTTGAGGATGGCCTTTCCCTCTAAGGAAACCGGAAGGCAAAGAGTCAAACGGAGAGAGTAGAGAAAATCACAGTGGCCATCGATCGACTGCCGAAGCCTCTCATCGCAGTCGTTGTGCCATTTCAATGCAAAGGTGTATCCCTCCGCTCACAGCTAGCCCGAAATCTCGGTCATCAGACGCAACAGTCCTCACTTCCGAGTGGATTCATGGGCGCCTATTCCGCTGATGTCAATACAATGTCGGAAAAATCCGAGATGCCTTATGAGGTTGGCCGCCTGATAAGGCTTCCCGCGCCCCTCTAAGGTTTCTCGTAATGTGCTAGGCTGCCAGCCGACCTCGTAATGTGGGCCTGGCATTGTAATGGCTGCCGTGCTGTCATACCAAGATGGGTACCTATCGGAGGATGAAGGTGCTGACGAAAATGAAGAGGAAGGCGAGGGCCAAGAGGAGGACGAGGATAAAGGTGGCGAAGAAGTGAGGGATATTGGTGAGGAAGCGAGCGAGGACGAAGAGTACGATGAAGGGGAAGGCGAAGAAGCGAATGTAAAGGTCGAAGATACGGAGCCGCCTGTGAAGGTCGAGCCAATTGAAGATGCTGTTTCAACACCAGTGCCTCCCAGTGTCGCTCTCTCCAGCTCCAGCGTAGCCGGGCAAATTCCTGCTCAGCGACAGTCCGTCAGCCCCATCGTGAGCAAGAAACGAAAAGCCGTCCAGTACGAAGATGAGGAGCAGAATGCCTCTCTTGGTTCGTTATCCATCTCTTTCTCGTATACCCTAGAGGAGCCTAAATATGGCTGTTCACAGAGCTTCCCATCAAACGGATGCGCGCTACGTGAATGTATCGAGTAGCGAAACCTAGCTTCTATACCCTCAGCAATCAGGGTTTCCTCATGCTGTCGCATCTCCCTCCCTTTCCCTCGCATCCATCCTACACTGTCTTGTCAAAGCTTCATGTCTTTACCGACGGCCTACCTATTTTTATTCCTTTATTCTCCCTAGAATCTTGGCCGTTGTTCATCCTACAGAACGCAGAATTGGGTATGTATACCCAGCCCTCCCTTCCAATGTACCATATGCACCATTTCCACAATCTATCTATAGCAACGCGTATCTCATTTCTGATGCGCGATTGATGCCGACCACCCTCTTCCTCTGACCATGCATCTAAGCAGCTCAGGTGGAACTTCTGAGATCCTTTGTCATCGGTGATATCACGCATTGATTGCGCCATGTTTAAAGGCTGCAAAGCTCTGCAAAGTACCATCTCGACCTCCCATCTTCACCCACGAGAAACCTCTGAAAATCCAACAAACAGCAATGGCCAGCGACGAAAACGTTCAGCTCGAGTATGATCCCAAGAACATGCCCTTCCGCCGTCTCGGACCCAGTGGACTGCGTGTCCCTCTGCTATCTCTTGGTGGATGTAAGCCTTTGTCGCACACACGTCGTATGTCATCTAATCGTTACGATAGGGTTGACTCTGGGTGGTTCCGTCGTCGGTGATCCTGTCAAGGTACTTCTTGAAGGCCCAGCGTCATGTTGAGGCACCCTTACTCACCGTTTTTCCACAGGACATTATCAAGACGGCCTATGAAGCTGGAATCAACATGTTCGACACTGCTGAAGCTTACGCTAAGGGCAAATCTGAATTGGAAATGTTAGTCTTCCAGCGACTTGTATGGGCTGGACGCGTCGTGCTCATATTTCCATATCAATAGGGGTCGCGTCATCAAGGAGCTTGGTCTGCGACGAACTGACCTTATCATCACCACAAAGATCTTCTGGGGAATCAGACAGGGGCCTAACCAGAGCGGCTTGTCAAGGAAGCAGTGCGTTCCTCATGAAGCTGCTAAAGTGTTCATGCGCTGAAATTTCCGGGCAGCATCATTGAAGGCACTAGGGAATCCCTGAAGCGTCTCCAGCTCGACTATGTCGATGTTGTCTTTGCTCACCGTCACGATCCCACGGGTGAGTATCCCTTCGTGGCTTGTTTCTGTGATCATCCTGACCAACACCTCTGCACAGTTCCCATGGAGGAGATTGTTCGGGCGTTCAACTACTTGATTGAGCACGGCTACGCTTTGTACTGGGCAACCTCTGAATGGAGTGCCCAGAGGATCGAGGAAGCATACAGTACGTATCTAAATCAGATGTACAGCTAGAGTATCTAACACCTCTGCCACCAGATGTCGCCAACCGACTGAACCTAATTGCTCCCATCGCAGAGCAATGCCAACACAAGTAGGTCCTTACAGGCTGTTATTGGCATCTGGCTTGCTGAATGTGCTTTATTCAGCATGCTCCATCGTGAACGTCCTGAGCGTGAATACGGTCCCCTGTATGAGAAGTACAAGATCGGCACTACCACCTTTTCCTCTCTCGCCGGTGGCTTCCTTACCGGAAAGGTATGTCACTTTTTGTCTAAGTTCGCCATTGATGTTCTGACAGCGTTTTGCTCAAGTACAACGATGGCATTCCTGAAAACTCTCGCTTCAAGAACCATCCCGAGTTCTACAAGAAGACTGCCGAGGAACTGGCAACGCCCGAAGGAAAGGCAAAGATCCAGAAAGTTAGGGAGCTCACCAAGCTGGCAGAAGAGCTGCAGTCGACACCCACTGCGCTCGCTCTCGCTTGGGTTGCAAAGAACCCCAATACCTCGACAGTCATTCTGGGAGCATCGTCTGTTGAGCAGCTCAAGGAGAACTTGAAGGCACTTGATGTCCTCGACAAGCTAACCCCTGAGGTACTCGAGAAGATCGAAAAGATCTTGGACAACAAGCCCGCCGCCTGGGAGACCTACGGTCGACCAGAATTGTACGCTTAAACGTAAAAGCGTCGAGAGTAACAAAGTAGCAGCCAAATACATGAATTTTGAATCTCCACCTGTGACGGTTATTTCATGTGAGGCATCTCAATCCTTTGCGAAAGGAACGAGGAGGAGAATATTTGGCGTTGTGTGATTCAGAGCTGCCCGTCCAGATTTAGTGCGGAGTTCGCACCAGCCAGCGTCTGTTCGGAGGTTGGCGTGTACTTTCAATTACCCCTCATTCATCTTCATCCCTCCTCGACGATGGCATCGCAGGACGCCACATGCTACACAGTTGTCTTCGAGACGGGGTCTGAGATCCCGTCGACCAGCGAACTGCGCGCAGGACTAGAAAAGGGCTCGGACGAGGTCAAGATCGACACGTTGCGCAAGATCATAATCTCGACTATCAATGGCAACCCACAGGCGCGTTATGTTCACTAACGAGAAGTCTAAGGCTAATACAGTGAATATACCATCTTTACGGAATTGAAATGGGATCTCTACGAATGCAGCCAACCATGATGATGCCCATTATCCAATTTGTGCTGCCGTCCAAGAACAAGCAGCTCAAGAAACTCCTTCATTTCTACTGGGAAGTATGCCCAAAGTACGACGAGGGTGGAAAGCTCAAGCAGGAGATGATCCTTGTTGTGTAAGTGTTACAGCAAATTCTGTCGGCTTATGTTCCTGACAATCCTCGAAGCAATGCTATTCGAAATGACCTCGTATGCATCCTGCTCGCCGCCAATGACTTAGAATCCTGATCATCCTGCTTTCAGCAACATCCAAACGAGTACATCCGGGGCGCAACTCTCAGATTCCTGCAGAAGATCTCAAAAGACCAGGAACTCCTAGAACCATTGGTCCCAACCTGCCGAGCATGCCTTGAACATCGACACTCCTACGTTCGAAAGAATGCCGTCTTTGCGCTCTACTCCATCTATAGAGAATTTGAGCACTTGGTACCCGATGCTGCAGAGTTGATGACCGCCTTCCTTGGTGCTGAAACTGATTCCGCCTGCAAGCGTAACGCGTTTGTGTTCCTGGCCCATGCAGCGACAGACAAGGCAGTCGACTATATCCTGGGACTTGGGGACAACGTTGGTGGATTGGACGAGTCGCTTCAGATGAGCATCATCGAAGTGATCCGGGTGGATTGCAAGGGAGACTCTGCACACCGAGTGAGTGAGGTCCTGACATCGTTGACCACGAGCGAACTGACGCCTAGTTAGTCCCGGTACATTCGAACGATCTTTGAACTGCTCAACGCGTCTTCACACGCCGTCAAGTACGAAGCTGCAACTACTCTCACTACCTTGACACAAAATCCTGCTGCGGTCAAGGCTGCAGCTTCGTCCTTCATCAACCTTGTTATCAAGGAGTCCGACAACAACGTCCGCTTGATTGTCCTCGATCGCCTTGAAGTACTCCGAGCGAAGCACGATCATGTCCTGGACGGACTGATCACCGACGTACTGCAGGTGCTGGCCCACAGGTACAGGAATACTTGTTTCCCCAAACCCAGCAGTACTGACTTTCACGTAGTACCGACATTGAGGTCCGCCGCAAAGCCATGAACATCGTGCTCAACATGACCTCCAGCCGAAACGTTGAAGAAGTCGTCCTTTTCTTCAAGAAACAGCTTCAGCGCACCCAAGAGTCAGATGCAGACAAGTCTCCAGATTATCGACAACTCCTCATCCAGTCTATCCACATCACTGCCATCAAGTTCAGTGAGGTCGCCGCCAACGTTGTACATGCCCTCATGGACTTCCTTGGAGACTCCAACAACCCTAGCGCCTTGGATGTGGTTTCGTTTGTCCGTGAGGTCGTCGAGAAGTTCCCCCACCTCCGCGCAGCTATCACAAGCAAACTTATCAACACATTGGGCGAGATCAAGTCCGGAAAGGTCTTCAGAGGTGTTCTCTGGATTCTTGGCGAATATACGGAGGGCGCAGACAACATTCAGGAAGCTATGCGAGAAGTTAGGAAGGTTCTTGGGGAAATTCCCATCTTGGCCTCTGAGCAGAAGCTCTTGGACGAAGCGAGTGGAGGGGGTGAGGATGAAGAAGACAAGGAGAAGGAAAAGGTCGTCTCGACAAGACCAAAGGTCAATGCTGATGGCACCTACGCCACGGAGACTGCGTTCACCTCGTCCTCTGCTACTGCGAGATTGGAGGCTGTCAAGGCTGCTGCCAAGCCTCCGCTAAGAAGTAAGTCTTCGCTTACCCTCCTCGACGTTATTGCTCATCATACGCTCAGCCCTCATCCTGGGTGGCGACTTCTTCACTGGCTCCGTCCTCGCTTCTGCGCTGACCAAACTGGTCTTGCGATTCGCGGACGTGAGCCAGGATTCTGCTGCTCGCAATCTCTTACGGGCTGAGGTTAGTCTTCCCTCATCTTTTCCAAGATTCAAGGCACTGAAACTACAATAGGCTATGCTCATCATGGCTTCCGTCATCCGAGTTGGTCAATCCAAGTTTGTGACGGTCCAGATCGACGAGGACTCGAACGAACGAATCATGAACTGCATTCAAACTTTGAGCGAACTGAATACCAGCACGGACGTTCACGAGGCTTTCATTGAAGATACCAAGAGTGCCTTCACGAAAATGCTCGGCGCTCAGGAGGCAAGTGTCCGAGGACCGTTCAATTAGAAGGAAGCTTACGACTTGTTGATTGCAGAAACGGGCCGCAGAGAAGAAGGCAGCTGAGACTGAGAAGAAAGTCTCCGTTCAGGTGGACGACCTGCTCTCCTTCAGACAATTTTCAAAGAGATCGGCAGACGATGCAATCGATGTAAGGTTTTCAGCAACATCTAGTGGAAGTCTAATTCTGAAATTTCTTTAGTACGACGAGGATGTCAGCAAGGCAACAGGCGCTTCCGAGGTCCAGGAAGACTTCATGTCTAACCTTAGCAGAATATCCCAGCTCACTGGCTTCTCCGATCCTATCTACGCTGAAGCTTTCGTCAAGATGCATGGATTTGACATCATGCTCGGTGCGTATGCCGCCTTGACTTCAAGCTCCTTTCTCATACGCCTTCCAGATGTCCTCTTGGTCAACCAGACACCCAATACACTTCAGAATCTATGCATCGATTTTGCCACTCTGGGCGATTTGAAGATTGTTGAGCGCCCTTCTGTGTTCACTATCGCGCCTCACGGCTTCCAGAGCATCAAGGCGACTATCAAGGTGTCATCGACAGAGACTGGTGTCATCTTTGGTAGCATCCTCTGGGAGGGCCCTAACATGGGCGAATCGTGTGTGATCTTGAACGACATTCATATCGACATTATGGACTACATCAAACCCGCATACTGCAATGAGGCTCAGGTAAGGGTCATGTCCCGTGTCATTTTAAGCATAGAAGCTTATCGCGCTGGGCAATAGTTCAGGAGCATGTGGACAGAATTCGAGTGGGAGAACAGGGTTAATGTCAACTCGACCATCACGTCAGCCTTCGTCTTCATCCTCTGCCCCCTATCTGATTCCTGACGTTCACGCCTCTGTAGCGACCCTCGGGAGTACCTGCAGCACGTCATGCAGACTACCAATATGTCTTGTCTCACACCGGAAGGCGCTACTTCGGGCGATTGCGATTTCCTGTCTGCCAACATGTATGCTCGCAGTCTTTTCGGGGAAGATGCACTAGCGAACTTGAGTGTGGAACGCACGGAGCAAGGGGTGACTGGTCATGTGCGTATTCGTGCCAAAACCCAGGGCATCGCTCTCTCATTGGGCGATCGCATTACAATGGGTGGGTCTTTCATTTCGCACATTCAGTCTATGCGTTTGATGCTCAGCATGTGTAGCTCAAAAGGAGACCAAGTCATTGGGGGCATAACCGGAGTTTGGGCAGCTGTAGAAGACCGATGTACTCGAGTAATTACCAGGATTGTTTCACTCGGAATTTTCGTTATCCAGGATGTGTTTCTCTGTCTGATTGGCCCTGCGTAGGCTTTCAGTGTGGATAGGAAGGTGGCTTCTACGCGCCGATTATTGCTGCCTACAGGTTGAGCTCCTGGATTACCAACTGGCAGCCACAAGGATCCGAATTCCTTCTTGTCATCATAGTGATAGCTGACGATCTCGACAACCCCAGCTGATAAGATTTTTTATAGCGATGATTTGTCCGAGTCGTGTTCTTCCACAAGTCTGCTCAGCAAATCACACCGTGCACCTCGGATTTGGTTTGCTTCAAATGACCGGCTTGCACGCTTATTTAAAAGCGTTCTTTTAGAAGCCGAGACTCGCTCCCGATGCGATTATGAACCGTTTGTCACGAGCTACCAATATGGGATAACATGAAAGAGACCGGCCTGCGTGTTAGGCGCTCGCTCTGTGTCGGATCCATTGCTTCCGGAGGTATGGATAAAAATAGAAGCCGACGAGCCAAATATTGCACAAATTCCCGCCCCTGAGAGGCGCTCGCGCGACCTGAAATTAAATCCTCTTTGTTTCATTTACTTCCATCCACGACAGTTATCGTTGCAGTTTCGGGAATTCTGGATTCTTGGTGAATTGGAAAGTATTTTTTGGGGGTTCTGGCGAACTCGCTATGCTGGAGACGGTCATTCAGACACTCGGATTGTACATCTTGCCCAAGCCGGTATGTCCATTCAATCTGGTTTCTATATCAGCTCTATGGACTCAAGATCTAGTATTTCTAATTGTATTTGCGCAGCACTTTGATATCACGCCATCTTCTGTTGGCTCTTCTGTGAAGCGTGAGATGCTACAGCCAACGACTCCCAAGAGACAACCGAGGGCAAACGCGTCGCCAAACGCGATTCGTGGTGACGGTATGTCTGTGACAAGAAGGAAATGTAATCCTGAGCTTATCAGTCTAATTCTTGCCGCTCTTCCTTACAGACAGCAGCCCGTACACGCCGAGCGTGTACCTAACGCCTCTCGGACATACACCAATGAGGCCCGTTTCAATAGGTGCTTCGCCGTTCTCGTCGGATAGAAACACGGCTGTTAGGTCCATGGGAGGAGAAACAGAGGATCTGAATCGAAGGAGCGTGTCCCAGAACTCCAAGTGCTGCTGTTCTTGTCACCAAAACCCCAGTTCCCAGCCAAGCGAGCCGGCTACTCCTGAGCGTTTCCCCATAGAGAAAACCATACCAACAGCACCCCCTTTGGATCAAACGGTGCGTTTTATTCTCTTTTCAAACTTGTAGCTCGTGAGCTGGCTCATAATCTTCTCATCGTTCGTCACCTTTAGGAACCGTGGCATGAGTCTCCTTCACCTGGACCTCGGGTTCAACGGTTTGAATACAGGAATAACGTACGCTCCACTTGCCTGATTATCATTAAATGTCAGACTCAGCGGTTTCTCTCCAGGAGTATATGAATTCGCATGCAATGATATCCCCTGTAGGGAACTGTGCGGCGCATCTATGGTACCAATGCTGATCTTTGCCATAGTATACCACGCAGGCAACTGCTTCGAACCTCGTCGCGTCACCGTCAGCAGGAAGTTCTGAGGTGTACACATTGAACGCGGGCCCTGTACGATATTCGCCAGGGAAGGAAGTGGGTCCATTCATCTCTGTTTGGGCGCCTAGATTCTCATCAAATGCCATCAGAGGCGTCATTCAGCCCCTCCAGAAAGCCTGGAGTCTGGTGGCTACCTCGATCAAGACAAGAAAGGGCCTAAGGTGGGTTCAGAGTTCGAAATTCCCCAATTCAAACTGACCTTAGTAATGTGACAGGTCCTCGAACTGTCACCAGTCACGTCAGTGCAGTCTCCGAGTCAGGGTCGAAGCACGAGAGTAGATATCATCCTCTTTTCGAATCTAAATCCCAGCTCTGACACTTCTCAAAGGATTCACGGGCAAAATGCTCCGCAAATTCTCAGTCGTATTCGTCCAAACTCTTTGAGCTTGAGCTATCGCCCATCTTCGAAGACACTCAGCTTTTGCCTGCTAACAGCGGTTTCTCGCTCAGCGAATCACCGATCATACCTGAGCCCAGGGGAAAGGTTAAGGGTTCAAACGACTCGGATTTCGAAGATGGCGACTGGAGGGCATTTGGTTCAGAAGGCTCTGAGTCCAGTTATGGCGAGCTGATCGAGGACAGGGTAAGGGTTAATCTTAGGGCTGTCCTTCTGCGACATCGGACAGTTTGGTCTTCGCAACAGCCAGACATCCTGTTAGAAATATGACACTGACTCATTAAAAGCAGATGTTTGGATGCACAAGTTACGACCACGATTTGGGAATACGGGCAGAAGACAGCGTTGAGGGTGACAACTCACCGAACGAAAGGCCAAAGAAGCGTAATTCTGTCAGACGTTTCTCCGCAAGCCAAACCAGTAGGTGTTTGCGAACACACCTTGAACTCCAGTGCGCTGATCACCAACGCAGATCCAGCGCCAGAACAAAAGGACCTCATCCCGTCCTTGATTCTAACCTACCCCACACCGGAGCATAGCAGGTCAAGTGAATTCGTTAGCAGCATGCATGACCCAGAGGATGATAGAATGGTGATAGGCGAATTCGCTGATCGAAGTTTAGGTCAGGTGGTTGGAGGAAGTCTGTTTGAGGAGCATGGCTACAATCGGAGGCTGTGGCCCGACGCAGTGGAATCTTCAGTCTTCACGGGGCATGCCCATGAAAACACTCTGTTTGCCGGGCGTAGGAGGGTCCTGCACCCTCTAGCTGAAGAGGTTCAGCCTTCTGAGCGGAGGAAGCGTTGGTCTCTGGCATCCCACACTACCAAGAGGAGCACCGCGAGTGCCGAATCGTCAGCATCTCCCTGGAGGCGACTCTCCTCCCTTCTCAGCGTCAGCAGGCCATCGAAGAATTCCAGCCAGACAAGTACCACAGCCCTCCATGATACCGCCTGCCTTGGTCCTTCGCGTCGCCTCGAAGTATTCGCAGGATTGGAATCGCGCAACGACACTGGCCAAGACTGGAATAGTGACCGGGAACGAGATACTGGTACATCAACCCTTGATCCCGCGCGTGCAGCAGGAAAGGATGAAGGGTCAACAGAAGATTTAGCTGGTGGAAAAGACATACGGAGCAGACTTAGGCGACTGCCTGGCAGGATCTTTGTCTTTCGAGATGAAGTCGCTGCGAGGACCTTCAAGAGGTTCAGCTTTCTGCTCCGGTCAAGCGGCGACCAGCCCGAGGCTCGTCGTCGACACAGTCTTCCACCTGATTTTGCCTTCAGCTGAGTATCCTTGGCCAAGAACACGCATGTGCGTGGTGACGTTCCCCTCCTCTGGATACCTTCAACTGGGCAGCTGTATCGCCAAATTCCTCCGCCCCATTCATTCTTTATGCTTCTTTTGATTCTGCGTTCGCGACACCCACATAGACGCTTTCAGCATTTCGCTTTCATGTTTTCGGTAGATGAAGAAGAGATATGATGTTTCTTTCGACGCCAATTGAGAGTGTGAGTCGCGAACATCCTTTCCAGCCACGCGAAAATGACGTTCAGCCTGATTACATACGCGATCAAAACAGAGTAACGGTACGCTTGGCACGTCAATAATGTCTCGTTCTAGGAGCTCTGTTGGAGGGAATTTACCCGCTGGGAGTGAGTAGGAAACCTGAAATATCCGTTGGTCTTTGTTGTTGAATTGCCAGGAGGGATCTGCGAATGACCGGCTGTCTCCGCCGTGCAAGCTAGTGATCCGAGCGTGGTAGGCGCGGACATCCTGAAATGAAGAAAGTGAAAAGCGTACCGCTCAATCGTTTCAGCTAAGACGCTCATTCCGTTGCGTTGGGTACGTCGTCCTTTCCTCTGGTTCACTACATATGCTTGACCTCGACTGATTCTTTCCTCTTCTTCAACCCCCCATGGCTGCCCTCCCCACCACCACTGCTTCCCCTGGCGAACAGCCTACACCCCGTCGACCATGGCTCGATTCACTTCGAAAAGCCGGGACATTGACACTTCACCACGTTAAACGCCATACTGGCGTAGGTATTGTGTGCGCTGTCGCCTACTTCGACCCGTGCGTTGTCATGTCTGTTGTGCTCGCTTGTCGCTTATTCTAATCCCGGTCTCAGTGGAAACTGGGGAGTCGACCTCCAAGCTGGTTCCCAGTTCGGGTATCGACTTCTCTTCGTCGTCCTGCTGGCTGGTCTCTTTGCTGTCTACCTTCAGGTGTGTGACAGGCGATTGCCCTTTGATAAGGTCATCGCTAACGAAAGGTGAAACTAGATCCTCGCAAGTCGCTTGGGATGCGTCACTGGCGTAGGTAGGTGCCTCGATTTCGCAATTGCGCATCCTTCGGATGTCTTTTTGCCCCCGGGTTCACGCAGTTGTCATAACGCCGTCACTGACAATTTTGCAGACCTTGCCGGGCACAGTCGCTTGTTGCTGTACAACCGTCCAAAGCATACTTTGCTATGGCGCTGGTTGGGCCTCTACCCTCTCTACATTCTTGCAGAGGTTGCCATCATCGCAACGGATTTGGCAGAACTTTTGGGATCAGCCATGGCCCTCTGCATGCTGTTCCCAAAACTGGAGCTCTGGCATGGCGTGTTGATCACCGCATTCGATGTCATTGTCATCCTGGCATTCCGTGACCCACTTCGAGGTCGTCCAGTCAGAATGTTCGAACTGCTCATTGGAGGCATGGTACGTTATTCTCATTGGCCACGACCGTGGGTCAGGTACTGACGCCTTATCCAGGTCATTGCGGTCCTCATCTGCATGGCCGTCGTCATTTCGAAGGTAGACGTTGACTGGGGTGATGCCTTCCTAGGGTATATTCCCTCAAAGTATATCTTCCAGTCTGGTGGCCTCTATACCTGTAAGTTGCTTGTATACATCTCTGGGTCGCTTTGGATACTAAACGATGCCATCAGCTGTCGGTATCCTAGGGGCAACTGTGATGCCTCATAGTCTCTTTATTGGTTCTGCTTTGGCCACCCAGGATCGTATCGAGTATCGTCCCCTCAAGGAGGAGAATTGGCACGACGGCGACTCGGAAGTGACAGCAAACACTCGATCAAAATGGCAAGTCGTCAAGCAGTCTGTTAAGCGCGCTGTGTCGTATGCCTTCAAAAGGCCCCCTCCAAACCTTTCCAATGGCGCAACGCGGCATAGCGAGCACGAAAATAACCCATTTGGTTTCGTCAAGGCTCACATCTATCACGGAACGATTGACGTCGCAGCTAGCCTGCTCGGCTTTGCTGTCCTCATCAACTCCCTGTACGTGACGTGCTGCTCACTCATTCTCCTTGCCTGATGATCCTTCTAGTATCCTTATCCTTGCTTCTTCCGTCTTCTTCTATGGAGACCAATGGTCTGGCGATGGGGACCCCGCCAGTCTCTTCGACTGTTATGACCTCATCCGTGACCTCGTCGGTCCCAGTAGGTGCACTTCTCTGACTTCGGTATACGATTGCTCAACTGTCTACATCAGGCGCTGCAACACTGTTTGCGATTGCCCTCTTGGCTTCTGGTCAGGTATGAAGTTTCACCTCTTGGTCTTTTGTCAATCACTTACACTTCTCCCCGCTTCTTCAGAGTTCGTCCCTGATTGCAACTGTCGCAGGCCAGGCTGTTTGTGAGGGATTCCTTCGTTGGAGAGTTTCTGTAAGCTTCCGTTCATCATGCTTTCTGTCTGATCGCAAACTGAAGCCTTCGCCTTTAGCCCATCGTCCGCCGGCTTTTGACCCGACTCATAGCCATCATACCGTCAATGGTGGTGGCGCTTGCTGTTGGACGGCAAGGGGTCGATGCTCTTCTCGTCGCGTCTCAGGTGGTCCTCTCCATCGTCCTCCCTTTCATCACATTCCCATTACTTTGGTGCACGTCTTCCAAGGCCATCATGACCGTTCGCAAATCGATCAAGACTGTGCCATCGGCTTCCTCGGTCGTTGACGAGACCTCGGCGCCTGGCACCGCAGGGCTTGCCGTTCTCCAGACCAATGGCTCTATCCACGAGGGCGATAGCAAGGCTCCCCTCTCTCCTAGCCTCGATCGTCTGCCCTCGTCGTCTTCGCCTTCGATAGATCACAAGACCTTGACTGGCACAGTCGACGGTCATGTCGAAAGCGCTGAAGAGGATGAACTCGTCGACTATAGCAACAACAAGTTCGTGATCGTCCTTGGATCCGTGATTTGGCTCGTCATTGTCGCAGCCAATGTGTACGCGCTCGTCGACTTGGGCCTAAGCAACTCATAGGTTTTCTCTATTACAAAAATGGACCTTTTCGGTGTTCGACTGTTTCTTGGGCCACTAGCCCATTTGCAAAATAGCTTTCTCTGATTTCGGTTTCTCGACAGCGTTGGCCACTAGACTTTTTTTACCCGAAGGAATGTCCTCCTTCAGGCTGTTGTACCTTCTAGTAACATATCGTATGACAATATGGTAGATCTTCACAAGATACTTTTCCCCTCCATCGCCACTGGGAATTGTTCAGCAAGTAGATCCCAGCGTGAGGACGAGGCAAAAACGCTATTGGTTCCGTCTATCCAGAGTATGACAGGTAGTTGGGAGACAAACAGGGCTTAGTTTCAAAAATTATCAGTCGATATCAAGGGTAAGTGCAGCTCACCTATGTCAGAGATTGTCCATTGAGGAGGTCATAAGTAGGATGGCGAGGGCTGGCCAGCAGCGCGCCAAAAGATGTAGAAAGTAGTCGGGGAGAATCAAGCGCTTTCAAAATCCGGCTCGTCCTTCTTCAAGATGCCCTGAAGAGGCCCAGGATCTCCGAATATGGGCCGGTGACGAGTGCCTCTCTCTGGGCTGGGAAAGACACAGCGTATCTTGACCTTGGGAGGGGCAGACAACCCAACAGCACTGCGACCCAGTCGACGGCTGGAAGGTACGAATGGTACTCCGACGGGCTGGTTGCTGGTGGGAATGTGGTAGATGTTTCTGCTCTCGACCCTGTGGCGAAGGCGGCGGCGGCGGGGTGGAGCATTCTCCTCGTTACGCTTTGGTGTATGACGCGACAAAGGTGGAAGGGAAGGTTCCTGTGCGGGTAGACTGTGGCGGTAGGTGCCAGGTGTGGGTGTGGGTGTGAGAGCCGTTCTGCTGCGCATTGCAGGGCTTTCCTCGTCGCGCTCTCCTTTCCGTTTCCTGCGGCGGGTAGGTTTCACGTCGCATCCGTCACCGCTATCACTGTCAAGTGAGATCCTTCGATTGCGGGACTTGGAACGGCGAGCAGAGTGCTTCGGCGATGCATGGCGCTTCTGTCGATGGACTGAATAGTGGTCATCGTTGTCGTCGCTGAGGTTGACAGTCCCAGCTTTGCGGACGCGGTGACGGCGCACTGCGACAGCCTTGTCGGTATCGTCGACCACTGAAGCGTTGTTGAACGCCTCTTGGGTGCCCTTCCTGGCCCTGCGACCCCTGAGAGGGGCGTCATCGTGAATGTGTGGCTTAGGGCTGTAGCGACGTGAGTTGGCCCGCTCCAACTTGCCAGCCGCTGGCTCTGTGCGAGGTGGCGATGGGACTTCCTTCTCGTCCTGGAATCCGATCGTACGAACTCTTGGAGGTTCGGGTTGAGGAGGCTCGTCATCGCTGGTGGGAGGCTCGGGTTTGTGACCTCCCAGAGAATCGTCGTCGGAAGAATCGTCGCTGTAAACAGAAGACGGTGGCTCATGGTGCTGTGGGTTTGATGGATTGCTGGTCGATGGTATGGTCGTTGGATGAGTCTTGGTCATGTAGTGGTATTCACCCCGCTTTGGTACATCCCTGATAGGTTCTGGAAGGTCGGAATCATCGATGGGCTGCCGACAGCTTGAAACGGCAGGAAGAGGTTCACGACGCCACTCAATCTCCTCGAGCTTCTCCTCAGGGCCGTCATTACAGTGCAAGTGCAGGAGAGGGAGACGAGGGTTCCAAACGTTGGGCAGATACTTTCTGACGCGCTTGTCGTCGACAATGAGGAAGGTAATCATGACCATGTCGAAGTCGAGGGTGCTGGCGCGGCGGTTGAATCTGATAATTCGCCTCTTGTAGCGCTCCCATGGGCCGGTGTGGATGCGCGTCGGCTCGGAGACGGACGCAATGGGTAGGTAGGTGGGGTTGACGGTGTGGAAGAGCTAAATTCAGGTCAGAGACGAGCCTAGGGATCAGACGTAAGACCTGAGACGCACCTGGCATGAGCTTTCCGACGTCCTCCAAACGTATTCCACGCCGTCAGGTCCGGTGAAGTAGTGATAGATACTTTCCTTCCATATCCTGTAGGCCCATCTAACATCCCAACGGGTTGAGACCTTGTTGAGGACTAGATGATGAAACACGACTTACCCAGCGAGCTGGTTACGAAAACGTCCTTTGATGAGCGTTGGTGCAGGCGTCCATCGATCGCCTGTTCCCCACTGAGGACATCTAATCCTGACAGGCTCGCCAAAGCACTTCCAGTCGAACATGGCGATTCTCCTGGTCTCGCTGCCAGTCCCAAAGTGCTTGGTCAGAGTGGTGTAGGGTATCTCGTCCGTGTCGAGTGGGGTAGTGATCGAGTACACCTTCTTGCCTTGTACCGTGCATGCATTGAAGCGGCGAATGTCCCAATGGGAGATGACGAGGTCCAGCCAGTGGTGCTTGTCGTCGTAAAGAGAAGGGGTGTTTGTTGAGAATATGCCATGAAATTCCAGGGGATCAATAGGTTGGCGGACACCAGGGTGTACGACAAGCTGTTTAGGGGGTCGAATGAGGTCGAAAGGAGAGTAAGACATGTTGTTCTCGGGGCTGAGTAGGGTATTGCAAGCGAAAAGTAGCTGAACGATGTCGAAGTGATGCAGGTGGTTTCGGTGGCTCGAGGTGAAGTTTAGGAGGCACTTATGTAGAGACCTGGCATGTGAGACGAGACAGTCTCAACTCTCGTGCTTGCCGAAGAGCTGACCGAGACGTTTCAACGCCACTGGCCAGGTTCATGAAGTTCCTGTTTTGGAACTTGCCTCCTTATGGCCGATAGCGAGAAGGCCTCAAGGGCTGCCCATGTCTCGCGGGAAAGGCACAGCCAGACTCAGAGACAACGCCGTGCACGAGTGGAACACCTTGTAGCAAGATATTTGAGGCTTGACGATACGTCAAAGCCCCCGGTGCTCCTGCTAAAATGTTTCCTGGCATAGAATTTAAGCCTGTGAAGTGGCATAGTTAATAAAATACAGCACTAGTCAGAGAGCTGTGAGCTCACCTGCTCCACGGTATAGTTGAGATTCAAGTTCAAGCATCCAGCGGTGGTACTGATTCCATCACACAAGTTTAGAGCTCCGATCCAAGCTTTCTGAAGCGCCCACTGACACGGATGGAGATTGACAGCGACCACCAGGGATAACATGTCCCTACCCCCGGACCTTCTGTACGCCACTACTGAGCAGCTGGTTCATGACATACCCACCCTCAAAGCTCTATCTCTTACATGCAAAGGACTTTCGGACTACTGCCAACGTCGAATCTTCTCCACCATCACGGCCAACATCGTGGTTGGGGGAGGGGTATGGGAGCGCGGCGTCTATGGGCAAGTAAACTTGGACGCCTTGCTTGCGGTGATCAAGGATAATCGACGCCTTGGCTCATACGTCAAGCATCTATTCCTCTCACTGGAATGTTGCAGCCGTTTTATTTATTCCGTGCGAATGCAAGAAGAGTGGCTCAATCACCACTTGCCCCAGTTCTGCCAAACCTACATCTGCCCACTGCTCGTTAACCTCACTGAATTGGAGATCCTTCGCCTTCATAGTGACCTACCACTGACAGAAGATGCGGATCTCAATCAAACTATTGGCATCTTCCAAGCAATCTCGTCTCCATTCCTCTCTCACATCTCTATCTGTAACCTCGCCCTCGCCCTTCCAGCAGCAGCAGCGACGCATCTATCAAAGCTGGAGCTATTGAGCTCTCCTCTTCTTCGGATTCTTCAGAAGGCTGAACATCGACCAACTCCGATAAAACTCGAGTCATTTGGTTATCTAATTGAAGACAGCTTCGATAGCACCATCTTTTCTGGAAGCAGTCACACCCTCGAAGCAATAAAGGACGGAAAAACTCTCGATTTTACGGGGCTCCGGAGCTTTCAATTCGGTAGTCGCCACGATCAAGACCACTATGGAGCTGCACAGATTCTGGCAGCGGCTGCTACCCAACTTGAAGAGTTGATCTACGTGTTCCCGCCCGGTGTATCAGGCGGGGCAGAACATATTTGTAAGAGCCTATATCCTTATACCTTCAGAATATTCGTTAAGATTTTCTCCAGCAATTCAAAGGAACCTTTTACATCCTGAACGGCGAACCTTATTTGAGCGTGCAAAAGCTCTAAGAAACGTCACCTTTCGTATCAGCGCTGGAGATATCCATGAGGACCTGGGATACAGCGGAATCGACTTCCCACGGATATTCACCTGGACAATACAGTCTCTTACAGTTTTATCCCAGTGTCCCCAGTTAGAAGAAATCCGCTTCGAGATTCTCGACGCTTCTGAACCCTTGTTTGCGCGTCTCTCTGACGATTGGAGGCGATTGGACGTACTGCTCGTTAGCGGAACAGACATCCCAGCCAGCCTGAAAAGGGTCTCCATCTGCATCGAAATAACCAGATACAAGACCTCAGAAGAGGAAAAGTTGCGATTGAGGAAGGAGTGGGGTGACCTTGCCAAGGATCTTTTCAAGGAGACGCATGACAAGACAGGTATCGTCGTCAGTCCAGTTATATGGGTAGGTTCGGGCTACTTCACAGACTGTAATTGGTATCCCAGGAGGCTCACGATTGGTACTTTCAAATACAGATGTTCTACAGTTACAAATAATCTTGGGGGTTTGTAGCAAACCGTCTATCAATTCCCCCTGGACATGTGCTACAGAAAGACCACCGCGAAAGTGGATCTTGGCTCATTGTGGCATTTCACGCGCGAAGGACTCCAGAACAATCCCATATCTGACAGAAGCCATAGCATGAATGCAACATCCTGCAGCAATACGATGGGGGGTTTGATGACGAGAGATAACGTCAAGGCCTCCAGCCCTCCTGCTGAAGGGTTTCCTGGCATCGAATTTGAGTTTTTGATGTGGAATAGTTATGAGCTACAGCACCAGGCAAATACCTGAGAGCTTACCTGCTTCTCCATAATTGAGATTCAAGGCCCAGACCCCGTGTGGACGGTCAGCACCAGGGGATGTAGTCCGGGACAGCGCTTACGCTCAGCCTGTGGCGCCTGTGGCGGTACTGCTGATCTCATCGCCCAGGTTTAGAACTCCGATCCAAGGTTTCTGAAGCGCCTCTGGATTGGACATTGACAGCGACCACCACGGATAACATGTCCCTGCCTCTGGACCTCCTGTGCGCCACTGCCGAGCAGCTGGGTCACGACATAACTACTCTCAAGGCTCTAGCTCTCACATGCAAAGGGCTGTCGGATTACTGCCAACATCGAATTTTCTCCACCATCGCAGCCAACATCGTGGTTGGGGAAGGGACATGGGAGCGCGGCGTCTTTGGGCAAATAAATTTGGACGCCTTGCTTGTGGTGATCAAGGATAATCGTCGCCTTGGCTCATACGTCAAGCATCTGTTCTTTTTATTTGACTGTGACGACCAATTCTTCGAACCGCAAGCCCGAACGGAGTGGTTCAACCGCCACTTGCCACAGTTCTTCCAACGTTATCTCTGCCCACTGCTCAGCAAACTCACTAAGCTGGAAGCTCTTCGCCTTCACACTATACCATCACTGACGCAAGATGTGGATCTCAGTCAAACTATCAGCATTTTTCAAGCAATTTCGTCTCCGTTCATCTCCTACATCTCTATCCGCAACCTTCCCTTCGCCCCTCCGGCCTCGCCAGCACACCTATCAAGACTTGAACTATTAAGCTCTCCTTTAAAGCGTGCCGAGAATGCCGAACATCACCTCAAACCGATAAACTTGGAATGGTTTAGCTATCTCAGCGACCGTTCAGTCGACCCCCAAATCTCCACCGAATGCCCTTCTCTCAAAGCCGTCAGGGATAGCAAAGCAGTTCAATTTTCTGGTCTCCGGCACTTGAAGTTCGGCAGTCGCTTCAATCAAGACCATCATGAAGCTGCACAGGTTTTGCAAGAGGCGGCTGGCCATCTTGTAGATTTAATCTACTGTTTCCCGTTTATTCTATCAGGCGGAGGGCAGCATACCTGTAAGTCCTATATTAATCTAGCTTCGATATCGCTATTAACTTTATCTTTAGCGATTCCAACGAACCTCCTACGTCCTGACCGGCGGGTCTTATTCAGCCAAGCAGTAGCTCTGAGAACCATCACTTTTCAAATCAGTGCTGAGGATATCAACGAGGACCTGGCTTACAGAGGAAACGAGTGGCCACGGGTATTCACCTGGGTGATACAGTCGCTTACTGTTTTATCCGGATCTCCCCAGCTAGAAGAAATCCACTTCCAGATTCTCGACGCTGCTGGACCCTTGTTTGCGAGTCTCTCCGATGATTGGAGACGATTGAACGCGCTGCTCGTTAGCGGAACGGACCTCCCAGCCAGCCTGAAAAGGGTCTCCATCTCCATTGAAATCACCGACTACGAGACTTCAGAAGGGCAAATTTCGCGGTTGAGGAAGGAGCGGGACGACCTTGCCAAAGATCTTTTCAAGGAGACGCATGAAAAGACAGGTATCGTTGTCAATGTGTTTGGTTAACCACATGGGCAGGCTTGGGCTACCTTTGACGTGGTGATCAAGCCAATCGCACTTCTACCTGCGGGTCGCTACGTGGAGGCGATAGAGGAAACACCCTTGTGCCCGGGCGGCACTTAGCAGCTTAGGATAGTCACGATTGGTATCGTCAAATACAAACAATCCACAGATATAAATAAACTTGGGCGTTCGTAGCCAACCGTTTATCAGTTTCCCCCCTCCCGCCCCACCCAGTAGCCAAGTCCCTACGAACGTGGAACTTGTCTCATTGTGGCTTTTCCTATGAAGAACTCAAGGACAAGCTCATATCTCGCATACGCTGCACCATTAATGCAATTCCCTGCAGCAATATGATTGAGGGTTTGACGATGAGGGATACCTCAAGGCCTCCAGCCCTGCTGAATAGATACCTGGCATCGAATTTGAGTTCGTGATGTGGCGTAGTTTATGAGCTTCAAAGCCAGCCACATATATGAGCTCACCTGCTTCTCTGCATAATTGAGGTCCAAGTCCAAGCACCTATCCACGGCCAACGCGAGGGGTTGCAATCCAGGACACGTCCGGCGCTAAAGCGCTTAGCGTGTGACGGCCCTACTGATTCTAGTATCACATAGGTTTAGAGCTCCGATCTAAGTTTTCTGAAGCGCCCATGGATGGACATTGATAGCGACCACCAGGCATAGCATGTCCCTGCATCTGGACCTTCTGTGCGCTACTGCTGAGCAACTTGGCCCTCACATACCCACCCTCAAAGCTCTATCTCTCACATGCAAAGGGCTATCAAACTACTGCCAACGTCGAATTTTCTCCACTGTCGCGGCAAACATCGTGATTGAGGAAGGGGGATGGGAGCGCGACATCTTCAGGCAGGTAAACTTGCCCACCCTCCTAGCGGTGGTCAAGAATAATCCGCGTCTCGGCTCATACGTCAAGCATCTACGCTTTTTATTTGACTGTAACGACCATTTCTTCGAACCGCAAGCCCGAACGGAGTGGTTCAACCGCCACCTGCCACAGTTCTTCCAACGCTACCTCTGCCCACTGCTCAGCAAACTCACGAAGCTGGAAACTCTTCGCCTTCACACTATACCATCGCTGACACAAGATGTGAATCTCGGTCAAACCATTGGCATCTTCCAAGCAATTTCGTCTCCGTTCATCTCCCACATATCTATCCGCAACCTTCCCTTCGCCCCTCCAGCCTCACCAGCACACCTATCAAAACTTGAACTATTAAGCTCTCCTTTGAAGAGTGCCGAGAATGCCGAACATCACCTCAAACCGATAAACCTGGAATGGTTTGGCTATCTCAACGACCATTTGCGTGATCCCGAAATCTCCTTGGAAGGCGCTTCTCTCAAAGCCGTCAGAGACAGCAAAGCACTTCAATTTACTGGCCTCCGGCACCTCGAGTTCGGGAGCCGCTTCAATCAAGATCATTCCGAAGCTGCAGAGCTTCTGCAGGAGGCCGTCAGATAGCCGCTGATCAGTCTGCTGTGCCAAACACATCCAACCTGCCCGTCCCATCAGGCCCTACCTGTTGGGCTCGCACGTGCTGTTTAGGAACCACCGACATAAACACGACACTGAAGTAAGGTTGAGCCCGCTACCTGACACTCCCGCGGCTGCCCTCAGGCCGTTCGCCAACTGGCAGAATTGATCTATGTTTTCCCGATCTATCTATCGGGCGGAGGACAGCATACCTGTAAGGACTCATATTCTCAAAACTTCGACCTCTCTAATAGCAGTTTTTCAGCCATTCCAACGAGCCTCATTTAGCCTGGACGGCGAACCTTGTTCGAGCAAGCAATAGCTTTAAGAAGCGTTACCTTCCGAATCAGTGCTTCGGATATTAATGAGGACTTGGCATACCGAGGAACCGAATGGCCGCGAATATTCACCTGGATGATACAGTCTCTGACGGTCTTTTCTGGATGCCCGCAACTAGAGGAGATATGCCTCCACATTCTCAACGCCTCGGGACCCTTGTTCGCAAGTCTCTCCGACGATTGGAAGCGGTTGGACGCGCTGCTCGTTAGCGGTAAAGACCTTCCTTCCAGCTTGAAAAAGGTCGCGATTCGTGCCGAGTTGAGGATCTATGAAGATGCCTGGGGGAAGGAGAGGACGCGATTGAGGGAAGAGTGGAAAACCCTTGCCAAAGATCTGTTCAAGGAGACGCATGAAAAGACAGGTATCGTCGTTGGGGTGGATTTCTAAGCGGTGCTCTTGCACTGTCCCGTCGCGAACGAGCCGATCGCACCAGAAGTGCGGGTCGGTCCTGGCGGAATGTGGAGGTGATAGAGGAAGCATGCCTGTTTCCACACAGCGCCCAGTATCTCGAGGAATTTCTATTAATACTGTTAGATACAGATTGCGTATAGATATCAAATAGCCTGTTCGTTCTTATCTCACCATCTAGCCTACGTTAACGGGCATCAGGAAGGAAAGCAAGTAAATCACGGTCGCAGAGCCAGGCACATTGTAAGGGACCTCGGTGACCTGATCAATAAAAGTTGCTCCAGACTGCCTCCTCTTCGCAAGCATTGCGTTCTTGATATCATTCTTGACTGCAGCATCCGGCACCAACACCATCGCCCAAGCACGCGTATTGACCACATTCGCAGTCGTCAAAATCTTGTCAATGTCAATCTCCACTTGCTTGATAAACTCGCCCTTTTCGCGTAGCTGACCCCAGCACTTGAGCTCGAGGATTTCGTAGTGGTGTTGTCCATTCAGAGGTTCAGTGATGGTGAGTAAGACGTCTGCATTGTCTCCTGGGTTGAGGTAGGGGTGAGGCTCACGGAAGACAGTGTTGTTGGGAACGGTGGCAGCGAGGGAGATGGCAATCTCCACCTGCGCCCAGCCTTCCCATCCGCCCTTCTGCTGGTAGGCGGCGTCGATGATGTTGCCCTTTGTATTGAGCAAGTTGGCAATCGCAGTCTCGATCCAAGCTGGCATGGTGTAGGTTTGTATGTGACGGGGAATCTGAGTTCTTGCGTTAGGGTGGTCTGGTTGAGGGAGCACAAGATAAAACCCACCTGGGCCGATCTAAAGCGAAGGGTTTTGGCTGGAGTGATGGGGGGTATACGGTCGCACCATGTGTCCTTTTATACGCTCTCTTACATGTCGATGGAGTCTGAGTTCCATCCTTTTTGAGCAACGCACGAGGTCGCATCGCATCGCAGGAATATTCTAGGACACGCTACCATTCTTGACAGTTGTGAGTCGCAAGGAATTGTACCAGGTGAGCTAATAAGAATCGCTTGCGAGCCTGCGTGTCCCTGAGGCGCCCTTGGATATCCACGATATTGTGTCCAAAATGGGATTCCCAGTATTGATGGTCGAGCTTGATTGAGAGGAGCTGTAACGGTGGAAGTGGCGTCCGAGATCATTTCTCTAGCATCTGTCAAAATTGGACTCAGAGGCCGGTGTCGACAAGGGCCCGATGGGTACCTGATTAACGAAGCGTCAGTACAACCTAGCATCTGGGTACGGGAATACACTCAGTGATGATGATCTATCCCTCCCTTTGGAAGCTGGGAGCTTCTCCGCTTGTGGGGGAACTGTGCACAGGCATGGAAATCTGACCATTCAAGTGGTGAGGCTGGACAGCGCCCAGGGAAGGATCAGTGGACTGCATGTGGTCGGCTGTAGTTTCGGTCATCTCTCAGGCACTTTGCAATGCAACAAGAAACGCATCTGTCCAACATCTTGTATGTGGGAATCGGCGGCCAATTAGAAGGCATCAAACAAAGGAGCATTTCCTCCTTCCAGGGAAAGCATCTGACGATTCGTTCCTAACCGCATCTTCTGAGTGGACAAAGGCGGTGCCCATTGCCCTACATTGCCTCCTTTGAATCCAAGGCACCGTTCAGTTCTCACACGCGCCCTCCTGGTATGGACCACGCACCCATCAGGTCTTCCTTCAGACTTCCTTTCTTTCGTCAGGTTGCCTCAGGTCCTGATTCGGTCTACCCTGCGTTTCCTGGTGCTGGGGTGCTGAGTGGTGAACACCCTCGCCATGATCGTTACTGACAAGGACGTTGCAAGTTCAAGACTGAGGATAAGTGCTGATTGGGCGAGGAACAAGATGAGAGGAAATGATTCTGTATTGCATCATAGAAATATGGCCAGAAGGTAGCAATGGCCACAATGCTGTGTTGCTCTGCCAAGGCGTCGAACCAATCATGTAGCTTTTGTGAGAGGCGTTATAATTGCGCCAGGCTGAAGAACGACGCCCATTAGTAGCCGTTTCGAAGACATCGATCAGACGCAAGCAAACTACGCACCTTTTTGACAACCCTCGGCAGTGTGCCCCGCTGGAACGCCATCCTCGTATTCCACTGAGCTCCAATAGGCCTCTCCATTGCCCTCTCAAATTGCATCTGACTCGTGTACGGATATGGCAGATCCTTGACCAGATACTTCGCTGCCTTCTTATCCCTCTTCTCCGAAATGATAATGTTGGCTTTGTTGTAATCCGCTCGCTTTGTAGGGTCGACGCCGGCAACCTTCTTGATCAGGTCTGGTCGTGGCGGTTTTTTTGATTTGTTCTTGCTCGTGCCTGCCCCACCCCAGGATCCCCAGCCCGCGAGTGTCGTATCGACTTCTTTTGGTGCGTCGTCTGCAATCTCGCGGCGTTTGGCTTCTTCAAATTCCTACAGAATACAATGATTGAGGTCAGGATGATGCTTCGAAGGGCTGTTGGAAGGGCCTACCCGAACGACGTTGTCACCAGCGAAAGCCTGAGCAACAAGGTCCCGTTGCTGGAAAGCCATGGGCCCTGCTTTACCCTTGCCCTTGGTCTTTCTGAGAGCCTCCTGTTCCTGAGCGTCCACTTCGCTGTTGACATCTGAGTCGTCGTCTTCGTCGTCATTCTTAGCAATGGTCGGTTTTGAGGAGGTAGCCTTCTTGTTCTGGGATGACGACGGCTTTAGAGATTGCTCGGCTACTTGATCCAGCTGCAGAATATTGTCCATTGAGATTTCGAGCGTCGCATCGTCTTTCGCCTGCTCCTTTATTTCCTCCCTTTTGCGCTGCTCCTTTTTCAGCTTATTCTTTGACTTGTCAGCGGACTTGCTATCCTTGTTCACCACCACTTCGTTGTTCTTCCGAGCCAGTTTGAGAGATCCATCGAGGACACTGCTATGAGCTAGCCATGGATTGTTGCTGTCGGCAAAAGGTCTGGTAGATGTCTCGATCATGGGAGAGAAGGGAGCCGGGGAGTGTAGGTCGCCTGATCTCAGAGTCACACTGGAGGTGTCCGAAGGAGGTGGTGGTGCTTGGCCGCCAGGAACGCGTCTTGGGTCGTTAGCGGTCGCCTAGGGACATTTGAGATTGAGTACATATCTGACGAAACGAACGAGAGACCGACCACAGCTTCAGGACGATACGTTGTCCTCCCTCCCACTCGTTGCACAACGACACCACTCGAAGGCGCATGGTCATCGCTCATGGCATGCTCTTCATCCTCGTCAACCTCCATTCCGCCGAGCTCATTGAGGAAATCATCAGCCTCCCTATTCGCAGCAGCGTTCTGACGAGCCATGGCGTCCTTCATGAACTTCATCTCAAAGATCGACTTTCCTCTCTTCCCAACAGGTTCGCCATCAGCATTGCCGCCCTCCTTGAGTTGTTGCAACTCATCAAAGGTGGCAGCTTTGATCCTTCTCATAGCCTCCTCAGGATCAAGCTCCTCGTCTTCATCCTCGTCACTGCTGCCCTCGCCTTCGCTCTCGTCTGAACCAACCCCTTGAACTCTTCGTCTCAGCTTCTCGCCCTTGTCCAACATCTCCTCGATCTCCTTTCTCTGATCCTCGTTCATATGTCCCTGCCTCATCTGCCTCGCCCACTTACCCGTATGCTTGTGTCTTAGCGTCGCCCTCTCCCTCGCTCGTTCAGTCTCCCTCTTCATCCTTGAGTCTTCATCCTCATCCACGCTGCCCTCTTCGCCATCCAATTTGTCTGCCATCCTCTCTCGCTCTTTGCGCTTGATCTTGCGATACGTCTTGCTCTTGATCTTCTTGACGCGTTTCGCTTTGACCTCTGCGCGATACATGAGCTCGCGCATCTTCCGAAGCTCGGCGCGTCGCTCAGCGACTTCTTCGACTGAGAGGTTGTTGGCCTTCAGAATCCCTTCCTCAGTCTCGGCGAGTTCATCCTCGCGAACACCGGCCGACTTGAGCAGAGAGTCAACAGCGCTTTCGAGGGCAGTAGAGGGCTGAATAGTTCTTTAGTATGTGGATTACCGCAGGCAAAATGGGGCCTACCTTGAATTTGGCTGTTAGTTCAAGGTTCGAGACCCGACTAGGTCTCTCCGCTTGCAGAGGGAAACTCAGATGCTCGGCCTCTCGTATCCTCCTCATGGTGTTATTCCATTTGTCGACCTCTTCTTTCGTCTGCTCATAAGCAGCCTCTCGGTCGAGCTTCTCCTGAGCACGTTGGGGTAAAGGTGCATCAAGGGTTTTGGCTTTTGAAGAAGAACCAAGGATCTTGTTTGTTTTCTTCAGTGTTTGCAGAGCGGAGGATTGGCCAGACAAGGGACCAAGGAAGTCGTCTAGATTTAGCCTCGCGTCTGTAGTTCGAGTAAATCAGTACTTCCGCCTAGTGGAACAAACATTTGTGGGGAGGTTAACGTACCACCAGAAGTAGTCACTCTGAACTCGTCCTCAGCACCAGTTTCTGTGATTTCCCGAATCATCCTCCGTTTTCGCTTTTGAACGGGTTGACCCTGATCATCAGCCTTCCGCTTCTGAGACTTGGTGTCCAGAGATTCGACAAAGTTCTGAAGGTCATCCAGGTTTCCTTTCGCAAGGTGGTCTTCGTCGTCAGAGGCCGTTATCCGTATGTCTTCATCCGCGGAAGACTCATCATCGTTTTCCTCATCCTCTTCCTCTTCGCCCTCCATCTCTATGTCGGAATTTTGACCAACACGAGTCGTGGTAGGCTTGGGAGAGTCCCCTGTCGTCGGCTCGTCGTCACTAGGCATGTAGATTTCCCCCTTGCCATCGAGAACACCCAGGAGATCGATGAACTCGTCGTCATCCCCCGATTCCTCTTCTTCCTCTTCCGAAGATTCTGACCCACTGTCCTTCTGCTGTTGTACAGGAATACCATCGTCTTCATTCAGATCAACGTCTGCGAATCGAACGGCCCTATCCTTCTGCTTTTTTGAAGATTTCTTCTTCTGAATTATGAAGGATTTCAGTACTTCCGGTCGTAACACGAGGATACATAAGCCTGACCTTTCCGGGGAAGAACTCTGCGTATCTTTCCTCATCACTCTCCTCAAATGCAGCATCGCTATCAATCTCCTCGTCATCTTCACTCGCAACCTTCTCGTCGTCGTCGTTTTCCCCAATCAATCTTGCTCGAAGATTATCCCGTTGCGCTTCGTCCATCTCATCCAGACCACCAAACTCTTGCTCTTCGTCTCTGTCCAGTTCGAGTCGGACCTTTGACCGACGTGGAGCCGCATCTTGCTCATATTCGTAGACGTCCCCTATATTCTGCGATCGTTTCTTGTCCTTTGCGGACTGGCGGCGGGCATAACCACTGGCAGCGTTGGCCTTGCTTTTTAGTGCGCTTTGGTGGCCCTTTCCGTGAGACTTGGTCTTGTGGAATGTACCAGGTCTTGATTTCGTATTGTTGGCCATATCGATGGCCTGGAAGCGAGGAGGGAGATGGAGGATTGGGCGAGCTCGTCGCCGTTCACAGTCAAGGGCTCGTGCTGCTCCTGGTGATGTCGAAACTTTTGTGATCCAGGACTATATTTAGCTTGGCATCACCCGACTCGGCTGCGTAGGCAGCGAAGCCTGCACCATGACGAGGGCAAGAAGAGCACTTGCATTTTATAGTGAAGGCAAAAAAGCATATGATATTAGGCACTAGGAGTTGCTACGTCCATAAGTAAGTAAAATGTCCCATCAGCCACACAGAAACAAGCGAAAAAGCTAATACAACAAATGTCCCATCGAGAACACATACAAAAGATAGTCGAGGAAGAGCTAGCAACCCATCCTATCCATCATTCCCCTACCACTGAATCTCACTTCTCAAGCGGAGGTGATGGTCGCTGCTGCTGCTGCCCATTCGAGTTCCCCACCCCACTAACCTTCCTACTCCGACTCTCCAAGCCCATTTGCCCAAACTCATCCGCCAGGTTATAGCTCGACCGATGCCTCTGTTGCGTTTTCATCAACATATTCGGGTTCAGGCTCTGACTCTGCCCTCCTCCTCCACCTTGCGCTTGGAAAGGGAACTGGTTGGATCCTGAACCCGGCGGGAACATGAGCAGCGTCGGCGTCATAGCAGGTGTCCCAGAGCCACTCGACGTCCTCGCTCTCGGCATTTGAGGAGGAAGAAGCCCACCACCGGTATGCATCGGCATTTGCATCCCCCATGCTGCAGGATTCATCATCGCCTGCATGCCGTTCATCCCATTCCCATTGACATGCTGTTGCCGCGCCCAATGCACCTTCTGCACCGTTGGTACCTTTGTCAACCCTGGTTCCATCATTTTCTGCAGCGAGAAAAGCGTCATAAAGGCATCGTTCCCTGCGTTGTGCAGCATGCATTGGGGGAAGCGATATCGGCACCTGCATAGGCAGAGGAGAGTCTCGTCCCTGTTTCTTCATCCCGGAATGAGGGTCAGGGATATGTGGTAGAGTGAACGAGTATAGGAGCTTTTCGAGTGAGAGACTGGTGCTGTGCGCTCTTGGCTCGCCTGTGGAAAGGTCCATCATTGCTCCTCTCCATCCTGCGCCATATAATGCTTTTTCGAGGACCATAGTATCAATTATCAGCGTGTTGTTTGGTAGGCCTATAAGGGGGAAGGGCCTAAGTCAGCGAGAGATCTTTCCTGTGTACACGGTCACAATCTGGAGAGGATCATGGCTTACGGATTTTCATCTCCTCTAACCGTGCAAGGTGGTTATGGATCCCATGACCGACCAACACCAGCGTATTTGCTGCCGTTTCTGTATCAGGACTGGCCAAACTGCTATTGAACCGGTTCATAAAAGTAACCAACGAGAGAACAAAGAGAAAGAAAGTTGTTCAGAATCAGAAAAGCTTCTGGAACACGAGGAGGCAAAGAACGAAGGGGAGTGAACGAACCTGATCACAGTATGTATCACCTGAGGCAATTTGGCTTTAGAGGGCGTTTGACTGTCACCAAACTATAGGGTCAGACAGGTCCGTTAAGGTCTTGAAGCACCCGAAACGAGAGGGATACCATACCGCATACTAGAAGGCAGCCGTCAGGACCGTCTATTAGACTGTCAAGCTCGGACATCTCACCTGCCAAGGATACGTAGGAGAGTGCTTGTTGACGATCTTGTCCACGTGTTCTGCAACGATGTAATGCCCTTTGCTAGAGAAGTCGTAGATATCAGGAATCTAGACTCGGCCCACGAAGCCCTGTGAACAGGTGAAGAAGTGACGAACCGATAATTCGTGTCCGGAACAGGCGGCCAATGGCCCAGTCTATCCCCAGAACATCAGGACCATTCCACCCATGGAACCTAGAAAGAACAGCCAACTCACGCATGCAAATGTCCACACCTCACAGCTGCATACCCAAACTCCAACACCGTCTTCTCATTCCTCTCATTCACCTCAAAATCCAGTGCCAAAAACGTCTTCTCCTTCTTCTCCCATAGCTCCTTCACAACTTTAGGTTCGCCCGCTCGAACGCGGATTTTGAGCGCAGCGAGAAGGGCAGCAGGAAGCGTGCCGTGCAGACGGCTGAAGGTGGCGTAATCAGCGACGTGCCTGAGCCTTCTCTGTGCGGTTTCGAATGGGGTGATTTGGAGGACGTTGGGTGCTTGGGGGAGAGTTTCGCCGAATCTAGTGGGTTGAGCGGGTGAATAGGTTAAGTGAGGAGGCTTAGTTAGAAGGCGGAGAAATAAATCGTAGGAAGTTTAGACGCTCACCTGGTCTTGATCATCTTTATGAAAGCGTTAATGGCGCTCAGCTTCGTGACCAGGTGGGCACGACCGGTGTAAGCGTCTGTCACGGCGATGACAGGCCAAGAGAACCCAAGGAACTCGTCGAACGATTCAAAGAACGTCCCCCATGAGCGTTCGTACCACGGAATATTATAGACCTGGAAGTAACCGATGTAGGCAGAGTAGACCTAGCAGAATGAGTAGCATGAGCAATGGTTGGAGCAGGATGATCCGGTATAAGACATACCGAATGCAGGTCGTACTCGAAATGCTTGGGATCAACGAGGACGAAATCGCTCATTGTGAACGAGGTCTGTCTCTAGTCGCGTTCGTATGTCGTTCGTGGTCGTAGCTGTCGTCAACACGGACGAAATTCAGAGATGGCGAATCTTGTTGGCAAACGATTCGTTGGATACAAAGTGGCTGGCTGGCGGGCCCAGATCGAGGACTAGACAGTGGCCACGAAAGTCCAGTTGTGAAGAACGACTTCTTCTGAGGCAAGATGGCAGCCAGGTAGCCTCTGGTGAAGGTTTCAACGCAAGCCCTGCACTTGTCAGCACACTGGCATCATATGCCGTTGTGATCCCCATCCGGTGACACGATGCTCGGACCCTTGAGCCCGTCGTGGACAGGTAGCATGATCGAGGCAAGGGCTCTCCAGACTTGTGCTGAACGAAGGCAGACGGAGGAATAGAATACTGCTTGGAAGATCAATGATATATGTATCTCGAACAAGTAACTGTACATCCTAATCCAATGAATTCTCACATCAACTTTCGTCACTAGGGTGTCGGCAGCCTTGACCCACAACACAACGGCCACCAACAACAGGATCTTATCCAACCTGCTTTAGATAACGAGGTATTCCTCTGTCGAGACAAGAGCATCGACGGAATAGGCGGGTGCCTCTCCCTCCCCAATTTTCTGCAGATCGCTAACTGCAATCCCTGCCAGGCTGCCTTGACCAACAAAGCTGACCTCCACCGGGAAGAACGCGCCAGGATCGACACCATTGCACGTGAAGATGAGAGAGCCAGATTTTGTCTCATCGTCGTCAGAAGAGATAACTGGGATCTTCCAGGCAAGGGAGTGAGAGTCTGCGTCAAGTGCCCAGTCTCCACTGTGCGAGGAAACTGAAGGGTAGGACCCGTCACTGGAAGGACGCTTAGTCAAGTTGAGACAGATGATAGACAATTCGACGTACGGAAGAGGGATAGAAATGACAACGTCGTATAGCGTGACGCTCTGGTTCTCAAGTTCGTACTCGATGCTAACTTCACAGGTACCATCGTTGGAAGGTGTAGGCCAGCAGTTTACTGTAACCAATGGTCATTTCACAACACCTCCAGCCGGGCCTAGCGAGTACTCACTGGAAAGAGGAACGTTGCTCTCGTCTGTACCAGCATAGCGCCACTTCAGAACTGCCAGATTCTGACCGACAGGGAAAGCTTTCGAGGGATCTTTGAGCGCAATAACGCGAGGTTGGTTAGGAGCAAACTTGGAGACGTTGGGATGTTGTTTGAATTGGATACCATTCCCACCGAAATCGGTTGGTGGAGAGAGGGTGAGGCGGATGTGTGCATGGTCGGGATCGGTGACGAGGAGGTTCATGTCCCCTTTGAGCTCCATCGATTGCACACCGCCATCCCGGAGTAAGGACAGGGAGAGCGTCTCCTTGATAACCACATGAACACTACAGCGTCGATCAGACCAAATCCAGCATTGGACCAGGTTTTACTTACGATTCTTGGTGCACTTCCGGTACACTTCCACGACCATCTCCCACTTGTGGTGGAGGAGCTTTCGGCTGTTCTGAGATCGCAGGCCCAGGGGTGCTAGGCACCGAGAGCTCAGGTACATATGCGGCTTCGGGTCCAAGAGCATCCAGTAGGTCGTTTTGCTTCTTCTTCGCGCCCAGTTTCATGCCGCTTCCCTTGAATGCAGGAGCCCGGGTAGAAGACGCTGCAGGCGAAACAGTGGGACGCGAACTGGAGGCTGGCTCGGGGGCTTCGTAGCGCGGTACGGAAGAGTACCCTGTAACACCACTACCCATCCCACCCATGTACGATCCTCCTCCACCCGCCGCACCACCGCGTCGCTGCTGCTCTCTGCGCTGCTGTTCGAGCTCCCTGGTACGTTTCTTGATAAGCTCCTTCGCTTCTGCTTCTTTGTTCTACATCCCAGTCAATGGATGTGCTTGAATGAAGTAAAAACACCAGATAGACGTACCCTTGAGATAATCTCCTGGATCTTCTCCTCGTGACTCTCCATCTCCAAGATACTCTTGACCTGCGTCAAGCTTACATTCTCTCTATACCCTGAACTGACCACTTCATCGAAAGCACCCAGCAGCTCGAAAGCGTTTTTGAGGATCTCCCGTTCATCCGCACTTCTACAGGTGTCCGAGACTAGGCGAGCGAATAGATGAAGGGTATCAATATCTTGCAAGATATTCGATGCCTTGTTTGTGATCAGAAGGATGTATAGATCTTCTAGGGGCTGGTAGACGTAGCGAACGTCTGCCGTTTCGACAGATGTGTGTTGAGTATTGGTCGGGATAAGCTTTGGAAACGATGCCAGTAGAGATTCAATCCTGGTCCTCGACATATCGCGAAACTGGCGCGAGATAACAGCTGATTACACCATCCAACATTCATTAGAGTCTGGTTGCTCGAGATGATCAGGAAACATACGTTTTCCACCCTTGGTGCATATCGACGCTGCTAGGACGACCTATTCAATGGTTAAATGGCTGGATATCGATAGGATGAGCGTAGACTGACCATTGTAATGGTTGGTGATTGGCGTTTATTGGTTCAGTCAAAGTACGTGTCCTCGATGCTCACTGGGTGATTACTTTAGGGCAGGCTCAGTCTTAGTCAGCATTTAGGCGCTCAGATTTCAAGTTGCGGTTTCTGGATGTTCGCCTGCATAGGAGAGAGATATTGAGATACGATACAGACAACATAATCTACAGAAGAGGCTTTCAGTATTTGCACTGTCGTGAATCAGCCAATTCTGGACCTATGAATACTCCTTTGAATACCAATCTCTTGTCGACGGCTTCCCGAGACAAAGTACGAACGAGCCTGTTCAGCGCTTCCGTGGTTTCGCGCGGGCCTGCTGCCCAGGCGCCGGGACTGACGCACGAGCAGAATTCCACGACTTTCAGGTTGGGAAATGCGGATAGGTACCGGTTCAGATCTTGCATATCGGGGAAAATGCTTGTTAGGAAAGGGCCGTCACAAGTATTGATAAAGTCGTAGCTGAGCTCATGCGTCCTTTATCCCGCAATATGTAATATGTAACGCTTAGCGGTAGAACCCTAGTCATTGTGTATATACATCTAAGAACCCGCCTTTGAATCCTAGAGCCCATCCGATATATCCGACCACCTCCACTATTATGCCCATCTGGTGTGTCTCCTTAAAGAGGACCTTGACAAGTTCATCCCGCTCTGCCGCAAGACGCCTGCCGTCCTCTCCCACTATGTAAGTCTCCAACATCCCAAGATACACTTTGACCTTCTTCAAGCTCGCGGCAAAGGTGCCACCAGAAAGAAGTGCATCCAACGCCCTCCAATCACTAGATAGTCTTCCAAACAAGGGACCAGACGCGTTTACAATCTCGATTCGAATTTCCTCTAGGCTCGGGCACCCTGAAAGAACCGTCATGGACTGGATTAGCCACGAAAATATGCGAGGCCATTCGGATCCATCATACGCGAGGTCGTCTTCAATGTCTATAGCATAGATTCGAAAGGTAACCATCCGTAGGGCTTGGGCTTTTTCGAATAGAGCACGGTTCTCACACCGTATGAGGTTCGTCGGAATGGCTAGCAGCCACAATGTTAGCTATGCGAGTACTACAGCCATCAATTACAAGGCGCTTACAGGTCTGTTTTCCACCGTTTGAGCAAACCGGGAGGATGTAGGTCAGCTGTTCGAGGTGGGTAGAGGCATCGAAGAGAAGTGCTGCAGCTTCACGATGGTCCTGATTGAAGAAGCTACCAAAACGAAAGTGGCGTAGAGCGCTGAGCTTGAGAAATGGGATTTTCCTCACTTCACCAAAGGTAGCGCGATGGGTTTGGGTATGGGATTCATGGATGGAGAGACCGTGAGCAACGTAGGCAAACGTCGACAGTTTCAACGGCACAAGACCGTCAGCATTGTCTCCAGCTACTCTTATAGGAGCGCTGGATAGTTCCAAGGTTTTCAAATTTCGAATCAGATGGAGCTGAGAGGTCGAAATGGCAAACGAAAGGTTGCGAATGTAGAATTCGGATAGACATGGGGATGAAATTACATCGGAAAAGTCGAAGGGGGAGCTGATCGCTGCAGTTGTCTCACAGGTCTGAGAGCTGTAGAGGGCGAGCGTCTCTAGCTTTGTGAGTCGTTGAATAAGTGGCTTGATCCGCGTTTGAAATGCTTCGCGTAGTCTGTCCAACCACACGATTTCAGTGTCTGGGGCCATGTAATAGAATGGGGCACTCTACCCTCAGGTAGAAGTGTTTGACAAATGCAGCTAAGCGTCCATTTTGCATTACCACCTCTTTAAAAGCGGTGAAGTGCACCTGTGAAAGGTAATTGTCCTGCCAGGCCCCCGGGCCTTCGCCGACCAATACCCCCGGGGAAACTGTCCTGAAAAGGCGACGTTGGCAGTATTCAGACAACATTTAGATGTTAAGCATAGTGCCTTCAGTGCCTCTACATCATTCTCTAGGTGGTCCACAGTGGCATAGAGGAGATCCAGAGGCAGGGTCATTTCGGTGTCGGTGTCGGTGGTGAACGAGTGATCGATTGGGCGCTTGATTTGCCATCAATCTTCCACTCGGATCTCGGCTCACGTGAGAATGACGTTATTCTCCTCCGGATGGTCGAAGCTGACAATGACATGTTCAGCTACGGCGAAGCCAGCACCAGACCGGAAGTATATATAAGCTCAATTGCCTGGTGATCCAGATGTTATCACGGCTTTCTTCTCTTCCAAGACGCATAGCACCGAGTCTATCTCTTTCCTGGTTTTCATCCACTGCACCAGTCATGACCGACGCTGCTAAATACGTTGAGGTATGCACTCACGGTTCTTCTAGTGTCTTCAGATTCAAACATACCTTTATCTAGACCACGATCTCGAACAACAAGCTTGTTGTGTTCGCCAGACAGGGTTGCCCATACTGCCGGTATACCAAGAACCTTCTTGACGGAGAAGTCAAGGAGCAGTTCCCCGACGTCAAGGCCGAGTACCTGGTGTGCGTTTGCGACTCCGGTTGTTTCTCTGTCACGGGCATCTAGCTTGATTCAACCCTCTCGCAGCGTTGATGAACTCGATCATAGTATTGAACAATATCTCAAAGGCAATGTCCAACGAACCTTCCCCATTGTCTACGTCAGTGAGTAACCCGTCTTTTCATGGGATTTGACGGTTGTTTGATTGCACAACTTCTGCTCGCAGACAAAACCCTTGTTGGAGGTACGGAATGCTGCTCTTCTGCCTCAATATTCGTCCTGACTTCTTCACCCGCTAGGCAACGACGCAACTCAGGCTGCCTGGAAGAGTGGCAAGTTTGCCGAGCTTTTGTCGGCGTAAGGTACGCTCCTACACAGTGGCACCTTTTGGAACCTAACCATGCCCTCTCCAGGTCTTCATCCGCTAAACTTTAAATGTCTTTCGGTCACTTGGTCGGTCATTCGAAGCAAGAAAGTAACACATGTCTTTTGTCAGTCCATTGTGACGTGGCATGTACCAAATATTATATGGCTATAATTATCAACAAATACGCATTCCATATCATCGAGCACACCTTCAGCTGAGAAACACGAACCCAAGGTGACGAGTGACGGAAACTTGAGCGCTTCAGCCGGCGACCAGGAGGCATACAACGGATCTACTGCATCCCGCTATCTACATCTTATCTATTCCCTGATTTGGACGCCACGTTTGCTCGCGACATCGGTCTCAGGGCTGCCGTCATCGTTCAACCTCTCCCTCACACCGTCATTGGCATCCTGCAGCCAGTCCTAGTAGCTCTATTTCTACCAGATTACGCGCCAAAGCACAAAAACTACGACTGGAAACATTACGATGGCCAGACTACACCGCGTCGCGATCACGTCAACGATTGTGACCCTCATTTACCTACTGTGCTTCTTCCAGGTGGTATCAATCCCTCTAGTGGACGACAAGGTTTCTGAGCAGATTTTACCTGTGGTGCGTCGCTATCTCGTGACTAGGCTACCGGCTACTAATGACTTGCTCTGTCTCGTTTTCATTGTGGCCTGCCCTTCCTTCCAAACTGCAACCGTTCTGAAACTGGACCAATCGTGTTCTCACTCTTTTGCTGCCACAGCTACCGTGGTGGCTATTGGTCACGTTTGGCTCATACTCTCTATGGTCTCTTGGCTGGGGTCTATTTACCTTCCGAGATTGTCCAGAAGCGTATACTGAATTGCTGTCTGTGAGTAGGACCCTTCCAATTCTGTCTTATGAACTGCGGAAAGGCCTGTCTTGTGGTCTGGTACGGATATGGGTCATGCGAGATCTCAATATCGCACTTGTCGTGCTCATATCCTTGTCATCTGTGTCTGGTCAACCAATTGGACAGGAATTTCCTACGCACCCACAGACGACTCCGTATCCGACTCGGCTCACTTGACCTGTTCTTGGCTGTTGACGCCGCTGCCTCGACCATTGAATCCAGTTCGTCTTCACGATAGTTGGCACGTCGCCGAACACGACGGACGTTCCCATCTGCGTTCCCTTTCGAAGTTCTTCTCAACTACATCCTTCTCTTTGTTTTTCCCATTGATACTATCAGAGAAGCAGGACCCATCTGACCCATTGTCTAGGAAATCAACGATGCCAAAAATGCTTTGCGTTCACAGGGCGTCACAGTGGACTGAACCCAGCCAGGGCATGTCCTTGACATCTAAATGACATGTCTTCTGCGAGACCAATCACATACGATCACCTATACCCTCCTATTCAAATCGGAAGCTGCAGCCCCCTTGCAACGATGTCATCGAACCACCTTCTAATATACTTGTTTCGCCAGCGTCTCCAATGGTGGTTCCTGTTGTGATGTCTAGAAACTCCAACGTTACAGAGATTCTGATTGTATCTCTCAGCGACGCTCTCGCTTTAGGACACGTCACAGTTTGCTCAAGCTATGCAAAGCCCAGCGATTGAAAAGGACTATTACATTTACACCAATGAGACTATGCCCTCTTGCCACGAAGCTCTTCCGAATCGGCATCGGTGAGTAGGAGGGCAAGTAAGACGTCCCATGGTCGGCCTCGTGGTGCACACTGCTGACGGCGGTATCGTGATGCAGTGTATCTCGTCGTCCACGGACGCTGGGACTCTCGCTTCTCAACCCTGCGGGTGCGATTGGTGGCGTTGAGGAAGGGTTTTCTGGCCAAGGTCAGATGTTGGACCCTGCCCTCTGACAGAGTCTCAGGATGGTTTGCTTACGGCCGGTTCACTGGGGTGGCAAATGCTGCCTATATCAGCCGTTGCGATTGCCTCCTCCTAATGCGGGCTGTTCCTTTACTTGACTGGCCTCGGGTACTTACCTATGCTGGTCGACTCTGCTCGTCTGTTACAAGCACCCTCTTCTGGCCATGCAGTTTCTCCCACAGCGATAACTCTAGATTATCTATACCCACTTTCTCAAGGTGACCGATCCCTTTTTTCGAACGATAGCAACCGTATGTATGATTGGGTGTCACCTAACATCTACTTATCCATCACGATGGCTAATAGGTTCTTTAGCTGTGCCCGAGCATCCCCTTAGTCTCGTTTCGACTTCGACGCCCTTGATCACCGGGGCTGGTGAGTGCCATACTCGCCACCAATACAATGAACCGCGATGGACATTTGGGCCTGCGCCTTCCCAATTACAGAAGTGCTTCTTCGGATGATGGGGGCTGCAAGAACTGCGGGGCCTAAAGCCCCTTCATAACCGATATGACAATCGACATTGTCTTCACACGATGATAGATGATGCTTCCCGCCCGATATTCATTCATTCACCCATCCCCTGGGCTTCTTGATTCGAAAAGAGAAGTAGGTGAGAGGCTTCTCTTCTCTAGGGATCTGTCGAACCGGGCGTTGGTGTTATTACCCCACGCATGAACTGGTTCGGTTTATGTTTATCTGATTCCAGCGCGCTGATGATATGGCATGACTTATCCATGGAAGAGTGCCAGCCTCAGAAGCCTTTTGAAGGATGTATTACTACGGTACCTTCGCTCGAGCCAATTGACTGGGCCGATCAGAAACAGCTAGCAGCTGGCCTTGAGGCTTTATGGCTCCCAATCAAGCCTGGGCCTCCATCTCGAAATCCCTCGTAATAGCTACGTCCATTCAACCTAATCGGACGGTTTATTCTCATGAAACGCCCTTTTGTCAGCTATCAGACCTACCAAACCTTGTTAGTGGATGAAATTTGGTCTTTTGCTCACCACGATGCAATCGCCCATTTTTTCCACTCCGCCTTCTGGTCTTTACGACCGTGGACGTGGAGCAAGCATCGGAGCCCCCAAACCAATTTCCAGGAATTTCGGACGGTGTGGTAGAAAGGAATATGATTCGCAATTGACGGTAACAGAGAAGCGTCACAAACAAACCTTAATTAAAAACGTTAGGCTCTGTTGGTTTTCTACCAATTCAGTTATCGGCTAAGGGTTGTTCTATTCAAACAACCCGGAAGTATAGGCTGCAACAGCCTCGAGGCGTCGATTGGCAGGTTCATCATGCGTTCGGTTGGAGCCAGCCTTGCTGGAGGAACCCATGGAACACTCGAGCAAATGGGATGAACCTTGTTTATCGGCGCTGGCATTATTTGTTTGATACAGGAAAATGCTAGTTAAGAAAGGACCGGGTCTGGCGTTATATTCTTGCCCTTCAGCACCTCGTCTAGCTGTCGGTGACGTGGGTCCCGGCGCCCGAAGCGCAAATTGCGCTCATTGTCTTCAGCGCTCGCTTTGCTTGAATAACTCGAACAGATGTTGATCGAGGGATCCGGAAGAAGGATATCTTCTCCACCGCTCAATTCACACTTTGTATCGCTGTCTGGAGCTGCCAGTCGCTTGATCTGCGCTGTCCGTCAGCGCCTACCTCAATTCAATTCCAGCACGTCTTCCCCAGCTCCGTTTGCATCCGGAGCCTCACCTCACACCTCCCTCGCTCCCTCGAGTTGTCCCCGGCCGCTTTACACTCCGTTCTTCTGTCTCCATGAATACAGCTGTGTACACTTGCCTCCGCTTGCATCGAATTCCATAGCCACTGTAGCTGTAACGTGTGCCCGCCGCCCGTACCTCGGGACGGAGGTAAGGAAGCTGCCTGCTTCCCCCAGGAACGATCGATTATCACATTCTACCCCGAGAAGCAAGAATAGATGGAATTAGCATACTGATACGAGGTTTAAAGCAGACTTTGGGCCCGATTTACGCTCAAATGTGCTTTTAGTATGTCGTCTACCCAGAGTTCTCAAGCTCGTCGCCTTTCTGAGCTGAAGACGCCCTTTCACGGATGGCTGACTACATTCACCGTTCAGTCACAGAGTTCCGTGTCACCTCTCAGGCCCTATGGTTCAACTCTTGCGCTTTACCCCATGGCAGATCATTCATCTTTCTGCCAAGGCTACCGCACAGGCTCACTCCCAGTTGCATTCCCTGAATGAAGTAGCGTCCACGTTGAGAGTAGCTATTATTAGCTTGGCACTTCAGAATAAGTCATGATTCCTCTACCGTTTGTAAACGTTGACCATGCACATGTATTGATGGTTCAATACAAAGTCTTTCGAATCCAGTAATGGCTATAGTCATTAGGCCTCCTGCGAGCGCTGGGGAAGAATGACGATTGAGAATCTCCATGTGCGTTCCGTTTCATACTAAGGCTCCCTCTAGTGCCTCATTTATTAATCGATTGGGGCGCAAGTGGCAATGAGTACTGGGATTCGTGACATACGAAACCAACCGTTGACAATTTAGGCATCGAAACCTATGAGCTGCTTCACATTTATGCCGGTCCGTTCAGGATCACTTCCGACTCGGTCACATGCGCCGCCAAGGCGGCGCGAAGGTGAGAGCCCCAGGCCCCAGCTGACTGATATCTGTCCTTCCGTGGTGGTCCTCTCTGTCATGACAGCGATTCCCGAAATGTTTAACATATTGAACAACCGCCGCAAATCGCAGTGCACTCCCATTGGGGGCGCTCTGACTCTTGACGAGCCGCTGACCTACAAAGTAGCGCTCACTCGGCAATTCCTCAACTCCTTGATCATTCAAGTCCAGAAAGGGGGGGACAGCCTTCGTGTATAATGCTTTAAGAGGCAGAATTTGACCATGTCTACCGCTGGGTGGCACCAGTGCAAAGTTATGACAGGAGGTGAGTGCGACAATTGAAATGCTGTGATAAAGGCCAAGGTTGCCTGCTTAACGAAAGAAAGGCTATCCGTATTTCCAGGAGTGAAGTCAATCAGTGCATAACAGCAACAAGTAATGTATATCTATCGCATCAAATCACCGCAGCTTCAGACAGCTTCTCATGTTCTCTAAATATCTGCCAGGAGGCTGGGTCGAGACATCTGCGATACTTTCGGTCATTCAGGCCAACTGAGCTGCCCCTTTCGTAATTCGGCATCGTCGCGTGGGCTGGTACTATCTTCTCTACAAGGGCTTCGAATCAGGGCACACCAGGAAGAAGTGATACCTGAACCTCCGGATGCTATATGCCATTTACGGTGTATTTCTACTTGCGACGTTGTCGGGTGTCCTTATTTCGACGATGTCTCGGACATTTAGCATTATCTCGAACATAGCTAATCGTACTGATGATTGTCTAGGAGACTAATAGAGTCGTCGAGCTCTAAGTATCTCAGCGTCACTTTAGGTTTCGCAGGATGTTTGGACTATGTACAAGTTACGGCTCATATATCTATGGAGCCCGGAAAGCCCGTTTGGCGGTTACAAGTTGCCGAAGTCACAAAATTACCCGACTGGGACATCAACTCGGCAAGTATGAGACTGTAACTGCAGTAGATGACGAACTACAGTTAAGCCTTCGTAGTTGTCAAAAAGGAGGGAAGAACTTGCCGGTGTAGGGTGGATGTCTTCGCTTACGGCAAGCAAGCAGAAAGCTGCATCAGGCGCCTGTTGCAGAGAGCTTTTGCAAAATCGAATGAGCGGTCAGGAGAACAATTCTGTATCTAACTGATGCTAGGTTCCCTGTTCGCTTCGAAGAAGTAGGATACCAGGACACTTGTTTCTCATACGTCGATGCAGTACGTACTACTAGTACACACATGAGTTAGCGCTCGCTCAGTGATGATAGAAGGCGATTGCGGTGTTGCGATGTGAGGATGCCCTTGCTTTGATGTTACGCCATCCCGTGCTATACAGTTATAAGTGTTTCATTCAGATGTTCTATATAGAAATAGACTGATTACCGGCTCGTATCTTTGCTAACGATGCATCGCATCAGCGTCCCTATAGTCCATTTGGCTGACCCTGGACCCTGTGCGCTTCCCTTCTTCCATATTCCATACCCCTGACAAACGGTAGCTCCGTTTAAACGTTAAGCGCCACAGCCGTCGCCCGCTCGGCTGCAGGACATCAAAGACAAGGCATACAGAAGAAGCTGTCTAAAACCTCCTGCTGATAGCCAAACACATACTCTGAATAGATAAGCGAGTAGTTGCGAAAGCATCGGTAAACCCACCCAATAACAGCGACCGGCTATTGTCGTAGGATAGAACAAAGCTCGCTGACCGAAGTGTGGCCGAAGGTCCCAAGGTGGATGATATAAGCTCTAAATACATAGTTCCTATCGTCGGGCCCGTGAGGCTATGACAGCATGACAGAACAAAGATTTGGGGTCGACATATGAGACTTCCGAAGGCTCGTCGAGCCCACTCAGGTAGCGACAAACAAAGGATTGCGTTACTCTTACCTTGATTTAGTTTGCGAGCTTCGATAGGTCTAACTTCGGTTCTTGACTCATGTCCCATGACATTTGTCAACAGCCGGGATGATAGTGAGCGCTGTCTAGCGCTGTCGACTTCGATCACCTTACAGCTGTCTGCTAGGTGGGTCATTACTGCCGCTCAAACCAACGCAAGCCAACAGACAGACAGTTGTACGATTATCGCCATTGATCTGAGCCTTGGTAGCCGCAAGGGGACCGGATACCCTAGACCTGCGATTATCGTTTGTCAGTCGGAGGAACTTCAAGCTCTTCAAGCTTTCGACAGTTTGCTTGCCAAAGGTACCAGCCGTGTCTCGATACGCCATCCTTCAAGGAGTTGTCTGCTCGTGTCATTCGGCAAACACTTAGAAGCCGTGGAGTGGGTACATATACGCTTTTGACTATCTTTCAAGATGCTCTATACAGAAGCTTGTCAATCCCGTGCCTAGCCTTGAGGCAAAGTCAATTCAGCGCCGAATGTCGGGGGCACATTTCTCAAGTCCAGGCATCACAAAGGCGTCGCCGACGACAGCGGACTGGAAGCCCTTCGAATGGCGCCAACCTACGTATCGACCTTGAGAGCTGACATCACGAAGAAGGCTCCGGGAAAACGGTAGTTTTTTTGCCCGAAAACCAACTCGATAAGAGGGTTGTGATGTAGGCTGCGTGACTTCTTTGCAATCACATTGAACTGATTCAGTCCGACAATCCTAGCTCGTCCGATATGTCCTCAAACCTGACAACCCTCATAGCAGTTTTCAAGGGATTCCTCTGACAAAGAAATGTGCATCACTGACCACCTCTAGCTCTCTTACTCCCTTGTTCAACATCAATTCCACAGCCAGGATCTCCAGAATCTCCCCATCCGTGTAGCCCGAGCCAAGCAATGTCAAGCTGTTGCATTACCAGATCAATACTGCGAGTCGCATCCAGAGCGCGATGTGACCCTAATGGGCGCTTATTCCCACTGCTTGGCCCCTTTAGCAGAACGATAAGAAAATCCGATCTGAACTGAACCACTCTTCACACCTATACACGCAGAACACGATTTTCCAAATGCTTTTGAAACATTCGCTTTTTGAATACCCGCGGATCTTTCCCTTGTCAGTCAGTCAATTTGCCTCTTTGAATGGGAGGCCAGACTTTCAGGGAGAAATGTCCGCGCGGAACCTCGACTTGCCTTGGGCGCCTGATCGGTCGGTCTTGGAATATTGGGGCGTCTTAGCAAGCGCTCCGAGGCACCTCGGGTAAAAGTCTCAGCGCCTAAACCGCTCAGCAGGCCACTTCCATGGAGTGCAAGTGGGACGCTCGCCTATTCCACCTCTCCGTAAGGAAGTCGAGGTCAGCAGACACCGATTTACCAGCGGTTCAAATCTTATTGAGCAGCGATATCACCAAGCAACACTTGCCGCGGCTGGGCTGGTAGATACCCAAAGGTACCTAAAGCCAGTCAAAGAAGCGATATGGGGTAATGCAAGGAGCCTTGCCGAGGATGTGATTCACGAGTTGACAGTGATCTCACTTCCAATTGAAGCAGCTCTTCCGCGGCGCCTATCGCGGATTGCAGAAAAGGAAAATACATTGCCCATACTTGAAATAAGCGCCAAAGTCACTATGCAAATGTGAAGGCCTCAAGCTTTACCTTGATCAGCAGAGGTCCAAGCCACGACTCACGCCAAGTACATGCCAAGCTCATAGCGTGCAAGGTCGCACAAGAACAGCTCTATACCACGCGAAATTAACAGTGCTAGGCTACAGCAGGGACGAAGCAGACGATTTAAGGGTAACTGGAATAGATATATTGTCCAAGATCAAAGTCCAAGAACGCAAAGGAGGGTAATGATGGGGGGGGGGGGGGGGGGGGGGTATCGTAGACATAAAAGTCACGCCAAACACTAGCTCGGGTGTTTAAAGAACGAGAGCACCAGCCACAGCGGCGGCGAGGACGCCGAGGCTGGAGATGACCGATGTCGAGGCGGCACCGTCATCACCGGCGAGATTGGTAACATCGGCAGGCGACGCGGAGCTAGACTGAGATCCAGAGGTCGCAGAGCCAGAGCCAGAGGCTCTGGTTGAGGGAGAGGAAGCAGCAGCAGAGGTTGAGCGGCTACCAGAAAAACAGAAAAGTCAGCTTGGCGCGAATCTTCGCGAAGCTGATGGGAAAACATACGTCACAGAAGCACCTGCAGAGCCGCTAGAAGCAACGGCACTGGAGGCGGTGCTCGAGGCGGAGAAAGACGTGTTGGGGTTGGGAGCGATGGCAAAGGCCCCAGTCGTCGAGTACACCTCGTTGATGTCGCCGACGTTTACTGCCTCCAAAGTGTAGCCGCTCCTAAGGGCTCGTTTAGTTCTGAATACACCTACAAATTGTAGAAAATACGCACTGGGCAGGGACAGCGGGGAGAACGAAAGTGACCGAGCCTTGTGCAGGATCGACGTTGTTTGCAATGGCGAGTTTATCATTGAAGCTAGGGTGGGTGAGCTCAATGGTGAACAATCTGTTTCGCTGGTTAGAGCCGTGCCTGGGGGGATCATGGTCGTACATACGGGTCCGAGGGTTCGAAATCCCAAGTAATTGTGACCTCGCCTGAGGAAGTGGGCTCAGTTGGAGCGTTGAGGGTCAAAGCAGCCGCCAAAGGGGCTGCGAGGAGAGCAACGGCACTACTCGCAAGTCAGAAAAAGCAGCCTGGCGTCGCTGTACGGTACGGCACTCACGAGAGCTTAGCGAACATGGTAAAAACTGTGGTGGTAGTCAAGAACAGCGACGACGGGACGGCTTGGAATGTTGGTTGGAACGGTGACGGCAGGCAGCCGAATTTTATATTAACGACTACAAACATGGGTAAATACGTCCTGCCAGCCCCTGTTCTTCGCATTTCCGACCTCCAGGCTGAAAGGCTGGTCTTTGTAACGTGGAAGCAAATTGAAGATTTAGACGTAGTCTCAGTCCATTTAATCCATGATAGTATTCGAAAGCTAGCGTCTTGCCATGAAATACAGAGGTTGTTTGAGGGCCAGTAGACTCTAATAAATCTGAAAAGAACAAGGATCGCATCATAGCGTCATCAGAAGGCTGTCGAATCTGTGGGAAGTGGAAACGCGGTGGATACTTACCTCGTCGAAGGGCCGTGTATCATTGAAGCAGCCTGTCCCAGACTTCATTTACTGCACGTTCAGCAGCAGCCTCGTTTGGACAGGCAGGGTTAGCCGTTACAGACTCGATCGCGCGGCGACGGACGCAAGCCTAGGTTTTGCGATGTGAGAGTTGGTCGGAGTAACCTAAATAAAGCTCACCTGGTGCTGCTTCGAGAAGGCAAAGAAGCCACGGCGTAACTCACGGCTGTACCGACAGTCCCCACTCAGGTTATTGGCACGAATCTAACAAGATTTCGCAATCAACTCCCTGTTGCCTGGACAAGAGCGTGATCTAGAGTTACTCACCTCACTGCAGGCATGATGACGGAGGTTACTCCAGTCAACTTTGAATCTGCACTGGTCATACATGTGCATCATCTCATGCATGAGCGTGTTTTCCATGTGCTTTTGGCTGAAGAAGTTGCCTGCGCATAGCACAATCACGCCTCGTTTATCCTCAAAGCCTCCGGACCGCGTGCGGTCGCATGGAGCGCAGAGGATGTTCTGGTCTGGCACTTTACAGCCAGCAAGCTCTAGCTGCTGCTTCATGAAGACCACACCAGGACCTGCAGACAAGGCCAGCCGATCGAGTTAGTTTCACCCTGCAAAAAATAAAACAAGACATACTGTAAGTCATCATGTATGCCTTGTCTTTCTCGCACCAACGGATATGGGACTGCTGCAAGTCTTGCAAGCGGTCCTGTTCGCTGACACCCAGTCCAGTCACAAGCATGGCTTTCCGGCGCCATCTTTCAAAAGCACTTGGCTGGGGGGCAGTCGACTTTGGGGGTTCGCTCGACGAGCTGGACGACGGAGGAGAACTGGCCATTCCGAATTCCCGTCATCGGCCAGCGCAGCTTGGGGCAAGAGAGTCTCACGAGTTTGATCCAAACAGCGGATCAAGGAACGGATGTGGTTTATTGTTCTCCGAGCCCCTTTCTGCTCTGCTCCATCATGACCAGCGTAGTCTGCACCGGTCTTCAGGCGATCTCTAACGACGTTATTCTCTGAAACTAGTGTCTCTGAACCCTGATACGCCTCCATTGCCTACATGCGAAATGTCACCCCAACTTGGGCACAAGCGCCGCCATTCCATCCAGGACCCCATTTGCTTATCACGAGAAGGAATATGGTTTGGTCTTGCCCTAATGTTCTTGGGGATGGCCTGCTATTTGGTTGACCCGCTCGAGCATCTAACCTTACGTCGCCGACAGCGGTGAGGACACGGCCGCCGTGCAGGTCTTGTTCAGATGAGCCCACAGGGAGCCCTTGTAATCTCTCCCAAAAGAGCCCTACAATTTTCTAAAATGCGCGGTCCGTGACGGGACCTTGCGGCGTCTGGTGGCTTTTGTGAACCCTAGGCCCACCGTCGTGTATGGGAAATTACCCCATGGGCACCATGTTTTCTTATTGAGCTGCGGCTACTTGCCGCTCTCAATTAACCACTCGCCTCCGGGAAAGGGAACGAGGGGACTAGAGGGCCTCGATGAGGCTCTGGGTCGCCTGCAAACTTTCTTTAATTGCTCATGTCAAACTATAGAAAGTGCGCACTAGGCTTCGGATTGTATAGGCAAGGGCAACCGGACCCGGTATTTTTACCTGCTCTTTTTCTCCTTGATATGGGCTTTCATTCTGCTGATGTCGCGTGCAGGGCTTGCAACATTCGAAATGATCCCTCTGTCACCGTCACCTTTAGGATTAGACTCGCCCTTCCGCACCCCATCCGGCTCCTCTCACAAGAAACTGTCAGCTCGCTCGCCCCTTCTATGATAAAGTCGGTTGGTTCGTTTGATCTTGTCAGGGTGCTGATTTCAGGCACTGATTGCAAGGTACAAAGATAGACTGCGTACGAACTCTCGGCCCTTCCGCAAGGACACTTTTTCCTTACGGTGCGTTGTTCACCATCTATTTGCGGTGTCCGTATCCGTATGTGATTAACGCGACCTTCTCTGTCACTTCCCGACTCCTGGCAGCTGGAATGCTGAAAATTTCGTCGGTCAAGGCCAATGACCGAGTGCTGCTTCGGCGTCAGTGCGCACAGTCAACCGGTAAATCAACGATTCCAACTCCTTCTTTAGATTGTTCCAATTCAGGGCTAATAGAACTACTTACATCAGTTCCCTCAGGCCTTCCTTGGTGACATCTTGGTACTTGGTATATGTACACGAGCTGGCTTATCTACCCCTTGGAACAGGCACGTCTCCGTGAATCTACCCCGGATGCGTTTACAAGACGTCGCCACAGACCCATCTTGCATCGGACTGTTGGACGAAAGGGAGACTTGATCCGGGTACGTGAGACCACTCGAACCCAGATCCTGGATCCCTTTCAGGGCCCACTCTAACGCCACTAGCAATTGAATATCGAGGAGTACGGGCCCCTACTTTCCACCAAGCAAACCATGCCATGCCGGCATTCCCTCGTCGTTCCCTATGCAACAAATTCACCTTTTGGCAAATGTCTATGCGCATCTTTTTTACAGTTCTGTCATTGGGGCCCTCTGTATAAACTCAGCCTTTTCGCACTTCTAGACGAATGGGAACCCGTTTGAATCGCTTCGTCCCGCGATGTGTCCATGTCGGGCCCGACAAGACAAGACGTGGAAATTCCAATGTGTTGAAGAGAGCTTCAGAAGCTCAGATGCTAGCGCCAAAATACCTGCTTCCCCAGAACTATTCTTGACCTGGATTGGGCGGCTTACGCCGACTGCCAATCAAAGCTGGCTCATTTCCCGATATGGCACTTCGGTGTCCATGTATGCTTTCATGCCTCCCTGGCCAGCTGACCATCGACAGACGCGACAAGAGGGTCGAGCCCCTGATGACGCACGCTTGAAGGTGCTGCGCGTCTTGGGCGCCTCTTTTTCTGTCCCAGAATCCAGCGATTTGCCACTGTACGAGGAATCGCAAGGGTATGGTAGGAGATCGCATTTATCCTTCTAAGGATCCTGTGCTGACACCTCCTCGCAGCTTGCCTACTTGGAAATTTCGATCCTTGCCTTCTCGGTCTCCAGTTGAAAGTCGCGGCCGCTCGCTTTTCCATGTAGAGATTTTCGTGAGAGTCGCGAGGTGGAATCAAAACATCGGCAGGAGTCCCAAAATCATTCCTGTGCTGACCATCCGAAATAGCCGCAACTATCCTATTTGTGCGTGGTGGGAAAGCACTTCCACTCAAACGCAAGTCACAATCTGTCTGTCAAGGCTTATTCTGGCAGGCCCTAGCTCAAGCAATGACGAGGAAACTGACGCAGTCTCTACACGCCACAACAATCACCATTTCACCAACCTACCCAGCAAGTCGCGATTCCACTAGCGACCAATGTACATTGTCGTTTATGGACTCAGTTTTCCCCCGAGAGCACGGACACCAGTGTCAAAGTCAGCCATGTACGGGGATGGCCCGCCGGGCGCAGTGTGCTTTTTTCGCTTTGCTATCGCTTTCCGCAGCAGTCTCTGGATGACTGAAACCGAACTGGGTTCGAAAAGCTCCAGGTCATCATCCCTGACTCGTTTTCCCCTTCAAGTTCTCATGCAAACGCGCGACACCCGCGCTCAAAAAGCCGCGTGATGCGTAGGGCTTGTTCTGACCGTGACCTCGAGCCATGAGCGGAAGCGGAAGCAAAAGACAGAGAACAATGGAAGGAAAGTGGAAGCATGACAAGAAGCTCGGAGTCTCAAAGGAAGAAATCCTGACTTGCATCAGGCGCTGTCGAAGTCTCCAGTTACAACGCGGGATGCCGACATTTCAGAGCCAAGTAACTTCCCACCCCGCACTTCCCCACACCTGCGAACGCATTCTGTGATTCGCGTTCCAGAAAGGTCTGACTCGGGATCTTCGACACAACACGAAACCTCAGCAACTTCAAACTTACAGCGCGCCTTGCAGCGGCCTGCAAGGGCTGGAGCCTGGAGGTCGAACGACTGATGAGCCGGAGTCACGAGTCGAGGGGTTCATACATCGTACCCACTCTCCAGCAAGGTAGAATGAAATCGGGTTGACAAGTGGTGTGCATCCATGGCAGGTCTGACTTTGTGCTGCTCGTAGCTGTCATCAGGGAATTATCACACCCAGCTGCTCTTCACATCTTCGTGCCCAGTCTTACGCGTTGGTGCCGTCACCAATTTTCAACGGCATACCAGGAAAACCTCCCTTCACATATTTAGACGAGCTGGTTCTCAAACCCACGCTGGTGGGTCGCAAGATTTCAAAAAGAGCAAGTGCGTCCCGACAGACTGCTCTGGAGTGGATGTGATCCTGCAGAATAGCATCACACCTCAAGGCCGACCCGGCGTTGTATCTTTTGCAGTCACACTCGATTGTGATGCTGGTGTGGGGTGCGTGCAAGGTCATCCTTGATTCTTTCGGAACGCCACGAGTAAATGCTATCGTCCCCCTCCACACCGCATGTTGCCGCAGTGTATTGCAATTGTGAAGTCGGATATGGGTCGGAATTGAATGGAATAAGCTTAAACTCTTTCAAGTGGCTTCAAAGCTTAAACTTGACAACAGCTTGCCTCGCGGCAGGAGGCGCCTACTTAGCTGTGCCAGCTTGGGCAAAACGGCCATGGCATATGCCAACGCCGCAAATGCTGTGGATAAGATAGCCGCCCTACCACTAAGCAGAGGACATGGTCACCAGTCACCCAAACTACGCAGGGAACTTCGATTCTTAAAATATTTCTATTTCCATGGATAGCCTCACGTATTTCTTCAAGTTATAGGCTCATTTTCAAAAGAGGGTGTGTCGTGGATCATCGGCTGAGTGGTATGCATGTACATGGCATCAGCTGCGATGGTCAGCAGTGACAAATATCGAAGCGAAGGCAATAAACACAGGGTGTCATCCTGGCTTTGACCATGATCAGCGGAAGGCCAATAGAAATGGCATTAGAAATCGACAACGCCGAAAAGAAGCAATCCAGAGTTATATTTCTTTCTCATGAAGGTGTTCTAATTGTGTCTGATGGAAAGTGTCATCGGAATCGCAAGTGGTTCACTCGCGAGCGCTGCTTGCAGCGGCCAGAGACATTTGAGTTGTAAATTGGTGAGATGATGACTATGTGCATCTACGAGATTGTGGACGATCCAAAGCTGCGGCCAAGGAACGGCAAAGATGCCCATTGCGAGATGGCTATATCCCTTGGTAAGAATATGACAGGAGTGAAACGGTTGAATCAAAGCTTGGGAGGGTTCTTCCATCGAGGGGCCCGTTTCTATCGAGGCAATAACCATGGTCAGCAACGAAGGCATACCACAAGAAGCGAAGGCGTCAAAGAGAACAACGCGACGGAAGGCAACTTCCGCCCTTCATCAACTGGTCGTGTGCCTGGATCGAAGAGAAGGACAGATAATACTCACCTCTGCAAACGCCTTCAGGCCTTCCTATACAACGCAGATAGGTTAGCTCATCTAATAATAGGTTTTCAGCTGGATACCAACTGGAACGAACCTTGATGTTTTCGCCCTTGTACGTCCTGCGACTCTCAGGCCCCCACAAATGCTGGACCAGCATCTCCGAATGGCCAAATTCCTGAGAAAGTAACAAAGCTCGTTTGGTCGCTTGAACAGCATCCGGCGAGTTTGCGATTATTTCTCCTGCGACAGCAATCGCCGCTGGGAGAACATCTGACGTAGAGACAATCTGGTTGACGCTGTTCGGTTCAAGAGGTTAGATTATCGTGTATGCCGGTATGTCGCTGGGACGTAAGGAAATCGTAATTTGAATGAACAGATAGATGAGTTGAGTAAGACGAGAGGGGTACAGGCCTTGATGACCGGGAGTACAGCGACACCCCGGGTAAGCGTACATGGCAAGACCTATTTCAAAGTGGTGCAGGATGACTGAATGTGTGCCGTACGAACATTATCCACAGCCTTAGGATATGTCGTCTTTCAGGACAAAAGTAGCGAAGATCACAGATGCGTGTCCAGAAAAGAAAGGAGGGACTAAGACCGCAGCAAAGATGCGAGATAGATGGGCCCAACACAGAGAAAGGATGGGATAGAAATGGGACTGGATGGAAGCTGGCTAGACACTTACAAGCCAAAACGGCCTCGAGCTTCCTCAGCGCTGATCGTCTTGCCTAGCAATAGGAGCTCTGAGGCCAGCTGCGCTTGTGGGGTATCAGTGATAGGAGAGTTGTCAGGACGTTCGTTTTCGGGGCGTAGGCAGTGTTGCAGGCGAAAGCACCAAATTTAGGGGTGCGGGAAGGGAGCACCACGATTGGACACAAAGAAGGTTCAGTCAGCACACAGGTCCTTAGCTCATGGCGGCAGGATCGGCAAGTGCGCATGATCCTGGCCTGCCTGCCTATTAAGAACGACAACACACCTGGTGACCCGCAATCTGCGACAAGCGGGGGATACCTGTAGCAAGGATCGTCAATGGTCACATTCCGTACACATGTCAGGGCGTGAAGGTCGAATGTCAGTTGAAAATGCATTCATCTGACATCATGTTGAGAGAAAAGAGAAAAGGCTCGTCACGAAGAGCGATGATTGGCAGTATGCGGGAATTTAGTTCAAAGTGTTGCTTACCTCCTTGAGCTGCAATGACGCCCCGCTTGACCTCTGGTAGGGCAAACTTGGCACCTTCGCTAGCAACGACATAGTCGCAATTCAAAATCATTTCCATGCCTCCGCCGTATGCACCCCCAGAAACCGCTGCGATAATTGGTTTCCTGGACTGCCTACGCGATATCGAACCAAAGCCATAGATATTGGAAATGGTGCGTTCCTGCTCGTCAGTATCTCCAGCTTCCTGGTCCTTGTTCCACCTAAAGAAATGGAGGTAGTGTCAGCAAATAATGCCATGGGGTGAGGGCCAGTACCGGCGACCTAGCGAGGCCTTGTATTGCGGTACGGTTTTCAGACCGACTCCAAGAACAAGCAGATGTCCTCGGCATTCAAGACTGTGAAGAGCAACTCACGCCTTCAAGTCGGCTCCCGCACAGAAGAGGCGACCAGCTCCAGTTACTATGACAACCCTAGAGCAGGCAGGCAGTTGTGAGATAGCTTAGAAGATACTATTTTGAGGGACGCGACGCACCACAATGAAGGTTCCTCTTCGAACCAGTTGAGCATAGTTCGCAGATCTTCGCTGAGCTGCGGGGTCATGGCATTCAACTGTTTGGGGCGGTTGAATGTCAGAAGCAGAACATGATCTGCAGGAAACGACACAAGAAGTTCATTGGATGTGTGAGGTGGGGTAACAGAGACCATCGTGAGCTCTTGGTTGTTCACTCCCAAGAAGCAGCGATGATATGTTTGAATTTCCGCCAGTGGGATGCCAGTGGGCGCCGACCCGGTCTCGGTATGTTGATTGCCGGATGGTTTTCAAATCAATGGTCTCCTTCACGTTCGACAAGGGTTAGCGACGTGAATGTTAGGGCCTTAGCAAAGTGAATGGATCAAAGAAATAGATAACTTGCATCCGAAGCAAGCTTAGTTTCAATCGCTCAGTTCCGAAGCCCAAGTTCGTGGATAACGCGGAACACGATGCGGGGAAAAGAAAGTCGAAACGCAAGGAACCAAACAGGGATGGACCATGCGCCCGACTTCCCCAGTTCTGTCGTCATCAATCAGGTCAGGAACAGGAAGCAAGGTCAGCGGGCATAGGCCGGGCGTGAGTGGTCGTGCCGAAGAAATACTTGTGTGAAGGATGGTGAAGGCAGGTAAAGGCGGAAGAGAACAAAGTGGCAAAGAAGCAAGTACGCACATCTTATCAACCGATTATCGTTGTCAAGAGTTGGCGCCCTTCGTCGGAGTGAAGCTGAAGGATGGCCACCTCAATCACAGCCTAGGTAGGGTCAGGATGCGGTCGTACGGTGCGAGCCCCGGGGGAGAGAAATGGAATGCAAGGTTTATATGATTGACGTTGCTAGGTAGACAGTAAATGTACAATGGTATGACTTCATTAGTTCTCCATTCTTACACTCGGGATATATGTCCGAATAAATAGACTAGCAGTATTCAACTATGCCGAGAAGGCGGGAGTCGTAGGGTACGTGCGGGATGAATGGGCGTTGACGAATACAAGGACTTGCAAGACGAGAGAGTCGGGACTTGAAAGCGAAATAGCGATGATGCTGAAGGGATGCGAATGCTGGCTGAGAGTGCAAGAGAAGCTGCAAGAGAAGAAGAGATGAATACCGAAGCTTCAATGCATGAGATGAAAAGACATACCGATGAAGAATATGCATGTAAAGCAGACAGGCGCTCATCGGAAAGGGCACTCTGGAGAGTGGCTTCCGCGCCAGCCGCAATGGCAGCATTGGGGAGAGCTGTGGTTGATACACGAGCTTGACTCTGATGAGCCTCCAAGAGGTTGTGACTGCTGCAGCGAAGAGGGCATCGAGCTCTGGCAGTGTTGTGCAGCAGAGAGAACAACGGAGATGGTGGTTTGGCTCGAGCACATTGTGGTGGTTGTGTGCTTGGGAGGTTTCGTTGAATGGGAGTGGAGGTCAACGACGACGGAGGACGAATGCTGGATGGGTCAACGGTGAAGGATGGTTGGGCCTTTTATTTAGTTTACCAAGGCGCCTGAATCGGGATTGGCCAGATTGTCCGAATTTTGGTGACGCCTAAAAAAAGGATGCATCCCGTGCCTCCGTTTGGGCCGTGGCCATGACAAACGAATCTCATCTTGAAAGCTGGGCGTCGCATCGAAAGAAACAAGTGCAAGAATCTTGCCTGGGTGCAAACGGGATGTGTGATGCCATCTAAATTTGAACATGCTCCATTGGGAATTGAGCCAAACGTAACAAGCCGAACCAGTCCATCTCTCCTGTCAAAGAGCAATTACCCCATCGGTGGAACGCAATCTGCTCTTCCCCCAAAGGAGGTTAGCCCGTCTAGAGTTTAGAAAATCTAGCGAGCGCTTCTCTCTGCCTCACTTTGACCATATTTCCCGGGTTGCGGCCCCGCCCCGGAGAGAAGGTCAGACACCCTGCACCGAACTGAAGGTCATAAGAGCGAACACGCAAGCAAATACATCCACTTGCCTCCAGACTCGAATGTGAAGGAACTGCGTCCCTGCTTCATCTTCTCGCGGACAAAGAGTTCATAAGACCTCGGCGACGGGTAAAGTCGTAAGGCACTCACATCATGTTCTTTCTCCAGGAATAAGCCCAGGGGGATCAGCAGTCTTCTGAGCATCATAACATGTTTGACATATTATGTGTCTTGCGACGTGAAAGGGCATTCGTCCCCCACCCGTTCTCTTGTCCTTGCTTGGACGATCGTCGAGGGCGGTCTGTGCCCCATCGTTCCCACATCACGCTGGTCAAACCTGTCGAATGTGAGAGAACACAAGGGCGGAAAGGCTTAGGGTTTTCCAATAGAGCAACTAAAAGACAAAGGCCAACTTTTTAGGCTTTGCTTCACTTTCAAGATGGTCAAAGCCATTGTCGATGACATCGCGAGACGGATCCCTTCCATAAGCAGATCCTGTGAGGCATCGCCTCAGAGAACGTTAAGGTTGACGGGGTGTGTACCTCCGACAGCTTTAAGCAAGGAAAGTCCAGTCCAGCCTCGTCCAGCCGGCCGACTTGTGATAAGGGTTAATTGAGTACCGGCATCCAACGCGAGGCAAGACAGCTGTGCGCCAAAGCTCGCTTGGTATCAATGCTGGATGCGCCTCGTTCCCGGGCGTCCCGGAGTACGGGCTTCAAAAGTTTTTTTTTTTTTGAGAAGATGGACAATAGAAAGGCGCCTTGAAGCCGGCATTTCAGGCCATGCGATGAGGCCTCGAAGTCGTCGTCGAAGGCCACGCTTTGAAGATTGTCGTTCGATCGGAAAGCGAGTCCACTTTGACCGAATGCAAGCCAATTTTCAATAAGAAAGAACCCGAGAGAAAAGGTATCGCAGTCATCCATAAAGCTGTTCGCTCATGGAACGGGGTATAGCAGGTCACAAGGAGCAAAGGAACGGCTGACAGTGATTCCGCGCTGTGAAAGAGCAAAGGCAGTTCGCTGCAGCTGGTAGCTCCCCTCGTTCACCCCACGAGGCGTGCTCCGAGAGTGACTGTTCGCATTTGCCACGGAAAGGTATAAATTCATCTGTAGGTAACAAAAGGAGAAGGCAATCATTGTGCAAATAAACGAACATACTATGCGGGTATCAGCATCATGTCCACAATCCATCCTTGTCGACCCGTTCCACTAGCAAAGAAATACGCCTACACGCCCTTCCCACTTTTGACCTTTTTGGGGGCATCTCTGTACCACTCCGGAACTTCGTGCGCCTTTGGGATCGCCTTCTTGCGCAACTCTCGGATTTCTTCTTCTTCCTGCTGTTGCCTTTCCTTTCGCTTCTGCTCCAGCTCTAGATGCCTCTGGAGCTCCTTTTCTCGAATTTGCTCTTCAAACTTGTGACGCTCTTTCATCCTCGCGTCCGTCTCGAATCTCGGGGGCACGGGAACGATAGGTTGAATGCTCTCTTTCCGGAGAGCCAAGTTCAGCTTCGTGAGCAGCGTGAAGAGCTTTGAAGTCTGGTATCGGGTGCGTGGGTTTGGGTTTGGAACTATCAGCACGCTCATCAACTTTCTCTGACTGACATTTCCGGGCTTCTAGTCGGGAATCGACATGGAACCTGAATTCGTGAGGAACTGTCGCGCGCATAACCTATCGACACGGAAGTAAAGCTAATTTAGCACCTGAGGTGGCATGTGAAGATCATGAGAAGAAAAAACGTACACTTCTACGACTAGACGTTGACCCGCTCGGCCCCTGTTCAGCTAAAGGTCGAGAATTCGATGTTCCAGATCCGGATTTGATTTGGAGACGGGCTTTGAGCGACAAGCGTGGCGCTGCAGGATTCCTTGATGATTGGGAGGAAGGCTCTGCCTCCTTCTGAGAGTTCGAGGTTCCCAAACTCCTACGTTTGGCGCTCCTTGTTGCTGCAAGTACGACTGATGTTCTCGGCCTTGCTGCGCCAGACCTGCCAACTGTGGCAGCAGGCCTGGACCTTGAGCCAGACAGGCGACGGCTTACAGATATTGCTGAATATCCATTGGTTGATGATGATGTTAGAGTTCGTTCACTAAATTTGGAGGGAGGATTCGTCTTAGCCTTCTTGTGAACCCGCAGATCCTCATCAACTTCGGCTGGTCTCTTAGACGCTGAGCCGGTCAGCGGTCCATCTTCGGACTGTTGGTGAGGGGCAGATGGTGTGTCAGGCTTTTGGGGTGAAAGTTGCGAGATGGTCAAGGCGGTGGCAGCGGAGCTAGACGGCTGACTATCAACCACCATGCTTAGGGGAACCTGCATGCGATTCTGTCGGTTGGGTCGAGAATGAGGACTCTAACCGCATGGCACTGTCGGCGAGTCAGGATCACCGTCGTTTACAAGCGGGAGAAGAAAGCTTACTGCTCTTCAGAAATGCCCTCTTTCGTTAACATTTCTTTAGAGGCAGTTATCGCCCCTGTTGAGGCTGCTGACGTGTGCGCTTCGACGATCCTCCCAGATGGGCCATCTTCGAATGGCGTGCCTTTTTCCGTTCTTCTGACAGGCTCGGACATAGGAGATTGAGTGTCTTCAATCACATCTGCTACAGGTCGCTTGGAACGTCGTGGTCTTGCAAGCTGTGTGTGAAGAATTACGTTTAGTTACGCGAAAGATGACTGAAGAATACAAACTTACGCGACTGGACTTTTGTTGCCGCTCTTGTTGTATTCCAGGGGCGTCTTTACCGCGACGGGTGGGAAGCGCGGTCGAATTGTGCTCATTCAAGTGGAAGAGTGCCATGGTCGCTGTCCAAGCTTTCAGCTAATGAATCGATTGGACCCTTCAAGGTGACGATCGGCTGAGCAGGTGGAGAAGCAGGTGGTTTAACAGCACCACGCATGGCACGGGTGATTCCAGTGGCCTTCGGTTTCTCTGGTTCTGGCTGCTGCTGCTTCTTCTTTCGCGGTGATCGTCGCAGCGGTGGGTTGTCTTCCGTCAGTTCTGATGGACCTAGCAGAAGGCTCTGGGGATGATGGGGATTTCAAAGGCATTCTCCCCGACGGTTTGGGTGTCAATTGGCTCAGGGACAATGGCTGATCAAAGTTGAATCGGGGTACTGCCGGTGTTGCCAGGATGTCTCCTGCACCCTGAAAGAAGCTTTCGCCGTCGTCGGCAAGCAAATAATCCCCGCGCATAGATGTGGGTATTTGGAAGGAGAACGATCCATCGGAAGTGTCTGGCAAATGCCTCGAGCTCGCCGCGCCTTCGCCCATCGTCACTGAACGGGTCATGATTCACTTTTGTGACTACGATTCAGCACAAAGAAGTGTATATGTTGATTAACACTCACAAATTCAGTTCTATATGCGCTACACGGTGGGGTCAGTCCTCCTGAACGATGTGGTTCACTGTCAAGAGGGGTTCAGTCCCGTTCAACAACGCCGTCACCGCAAATCAGGGGGCACGTTGACGCGTCTCTCACGTGACCGAGATCTAAAGGTCTAAGTAAACAGCGCCAAAGGGACCTCTATTCCTCCCGCTGTCCTTGCTTCAAGCTTTCATGATCGAAAGTCTTCGGGTTCGGCTCGTGTTTACTCGATAATGACACTAAACTGGAATATGAACTAGGATTATTATTCTGGCTCTCGCGACGTTTTCTGCTAATCGGAACACTGGCTTTCTGGCGACTTGCGTGGTACCTGGAAGAACTCAAGCCTTTCTGAGATTCCGATGCACTGGTTCACAAACGACTTCGGAGGGAACACCTGCATCTCTCACTAAAAAGTGAGCCGCAGGCTCCACAAACAGGTGGCTTTTTTTCTCCCGAGCACTGAGCAGTTGTACCTATAAATGTCCACACCAACCCTGTGGTTGCACACGCCGCCGCCATGCCCTAGGGACTGGCCTGATGCGGGTTTAGGTTCTTTGATATCTGGCGATCGAAGAATTTAGGCAGCAGAGCACTTCTTTTATCGGTCATGGCCTTGTCGATGAACTCATATGAGCAATAATGCAGATCGTTGGCAAAGAGCATGCGGGCTTCTCTGCCTCGTGGAAGTTGCTTGAAGGAATCTTGGAAGGTGGAGAAAGTATCCAGCTGCTTTGAAGAGTCTGGATGGTGCTACTTCTCGAATTCTTTAGCCTCTTTCTTGTCATCGGATGGTCTAGCAACACCGTTACCTTCGGGATAACTAATTTCTGCTCCTTCAAGGCAGAACAGATCGAGAACACTCGGACATTGCCTTGGAGTAGCAAGGACCATCGCAGCCTGATAATCGAAATCATTTTCGCTGCAAATTGGCTTTAGAGATTGATTACTCAGTGAGTTAATTGCTAGCACATATGCCTCGTCTTCCTCTGACGCCCTTGGAAGCTGTCCAAGAGTCTCCTCACTAATCGCAGCCCAAACTTCGTTCGGCCTCTCTAGTGTCCCCCCGAACAGTTCTGAAAAATAAATCGGGCTTCGCGATTATTCTCTTCCATTGTATGGGCGCCCACCTTGCCTTTCTCGAACGTGCGGCCGACAGATTGGTGCAATCAAGCTGCGAATAAGAAAAACGTCATCCCTCGTCCTTAGCGTCACCAACTGCGCCTCACTATGCACACAACTCTCAACTTCTCTGTGGCCTAGACCCTCAAGACCTCCTTCGCGCTTTTATGTGCCGAGAAACTCCAAGGGAGTGCACTTTATGTTCTAGCCCAGCTGTCACCAATGCTCAAAAAGGACAAAGTATCGTCCGTTAATGGAACCTGTTGCTCTTCTATGCTGCTGCAGGTGCGAGCGAACTTCGGTTATGGGAACTCGAGCCCGACGACGAGGGGTGCTATCCGATTATCCATGCTGGATGTTAGGAGAGAAAAAACCACCGTTGTGTGCCCTTCTAACAACCTTTCTTCCATTCATTTTTTGGTCCTTCCACCATTCAGCGCGTTCACGAATTTGCTTCGCAATCATTCTCTTTGACTCCCCGTGACCGTCCGAACAGCCTGACCATGTCGCGTGCCCCGCTGAGCTCAGTGGTTTCGATAGACTGTTCTTTACCTAATAATGGCTTCGACCAAGACAGGCGCCCATCTCCCCTCTATCTCTTCAGTTATTTTAGATTCAATGGCTCTTCAATAAGGACCGAAATGTTCGAGAAGAGGTTACCTGTATCGGGCCTATAATTCATCATACGGACGCCCTCGTTGCTCTCGGAACGACTTCTCCTCGCCTCCGACTACCAATACAATCCAGGTAGGCTCATATGATACAGAGTGAATCAGCCTACTAGCACATCCAAGCGCATCCAGAGGCATGCGCAATGGTCAGCAATATCTTTCTCGGTGCCTGAGCTACCGCCACATATCCCGGTTCGATTCACATCTACCTCTGGCACCGGTTCGCTTTGCAATGCAAGCCCAGGCCCGGCAAGGTCCCGTTTCCCTTTACACTCTTGCTCCATCCAACCTCGAGTGAATTCCCACCGGCTCCCTGAACTCCAAGCCCATCCTTCTCCACGACATGATTGCGTCGATTCCCTGGGGTTTTCGTTGCTCCAAACCTTCACGTCGCTCCAGCCACGATCATCAACCAGGTGTTGGCTGAGCACCCACCGATTCGGTCACTCTCGTTACGTCCCGTTTACAGTTGCAGATACACGACCTAGCCTGTACCGTCAGCCTGGGAGTATACATAAAATTACCAGGAGATAAATCCAGAACAACTGAACATTCAGTAGCGACCGAACATCCGGATGATGATGATATCAGCCTCGGTTGTTCCATATCCTTTGATCCTTCCCTATCTCTATCTAATCCCGAAGCAAAGTGAGCCTCGAGGCAAACCCGTTTCTGCTACCGATGTCTCCTTTGGCTAGAACCATTCGGAATCTCTCAGGATGTATTGCTTTACAATGTGGTTTAGCAGTTGAGCGGGACGGATCATGTATCCAGCAGGTGGCCGAGTAATGCGATCGTTTTTCCATCGATGCGTCCTGCGTCTGTGCGTCTGTGTTGACGTGGGTTGCCGATAATCAATAAATTAGGTAGCCGCATCTGGCTGAGATGGCCTGCGATAAGAGATGAACAGCATGTAGTATACCCGAATCGCAAGAGTGATAGGAAGTTCGGAACACCGACCCTATCCTCCTCGACACTCGACTGTCATCACAGGGAGATTCTACACAACCCACCCGTTCTCCCCTTCCTCAACTCAAATTTACCACCCCTCGCCCTGAGAATCTTCAACGCTTTACAGCCGTAAAGCCATGCCTATCTCATGCAGGGACGATACAAAAATGTAAATCCTGCATTTTGCGGATTGGATGACGCAGGCGTAACTACGATGTAGTTAACCGAGATTAACGCCCAGCCCACCGTACGTAGCTGCACCACATGAGGCTGGCTGGACTGGGAGGAGAACGTGCGTGCCGACTTCCTCGACCGAGGTCCAAGCGAGTCGCATAGCTGAACCGATGTCGTGTTCTGTTTGACGCTCGTCTTCACAGCGAGCCAGTCACGCTATGGTCTGTACGCGGGTAGCCATGTTGTTGTAAACAACATCTCCATTCATATGTGGGGCGATAGACCTTCCTTTCTTAGCAGGACACCTAAGTCCGACGGTCCGAGGTGTGCTTTGAACACGATGGCAGAGTGGCGGATTAAAGGCGTATTGCACAGTTAATAGTTGGCCAACGGCAGGATTACCGTGCTGCTGGAGGGCTGGTGACGATGACGTGCTAGCGGGTTCTTACCTTCCATTCCGAATATTAATCGAGGATCGCTGCAAGCGTTTGAGTTTGGAGGGTCTTGGACCCAAGGTTTGCAAGCCCATTTGCTGGGTCCCGCGCCTATCAATGAGCCCTGCCTAGCTCAAGCTAGGCCGAGGTCTACCAGGGCCGATGAACCAGGCAACCTTCCCAGTGCTAAAGGTCCAAGTGAAGCTTTTTCTTGAGATGCACCCACATGAGGTTCTGATCGGGGAAGTGCCAGACCACTTTCGTTGTAATGTCGAGTTTGACAAGACCTGTGAATGCACAAGTCAACATCTGTGTTATTGCGAGCGAAGAGGCGGTTTAGATGAAGTGGAAATATGACCAAGCTTGGGGTGCTGTGAAGAGAGCAGCTTGCTAACCATTCAGACGCCCATCTGCCATCACTGTCGGATGTTTCGGAGCCCAGCTCCTTCACAAACGACGATCTTGCAGTCGACGGATCATGAAGGCGAATCCAATACAGCAAGGGCTAAAGTGTGCCACTGGAGCGTAACAGGAGCTTGCAGAGCGCGGAGCAAGAGCTGTGGAGGTTCCAAATCCATGGAAAGTGAGAAGCCACTTGAGGAGTAGTGGATCATCATTCCTTCTCTGCCAAATTGAACGCGGGTTCCTTCCGTACAGTGTCGTTGACTGCTTGACGACCTACAACATCTGGTGGGCGCTGTTACGACAGCCAGGAAGGTGGCCACCATATGAGGAGAGGCTTTCGAAAGCTGGTCGTAATTCTGTCAAGGAAAAGTTCAGAGGCCGCACAATAGGACGGCAGTTAACGTCATACCTTTGGCTGAAGGGAAGGCAAGGGCACCTGGAGTGCTACTTCGAAGCCGGCAGTCCGATCTTGTTCTCGAACCACCGTACCACAGCAGAAACGCGCCGAACACAAGGATCGCTGTCGCCCAACCTCAAGTCCGGACGGAGGCGGCCGTCTTCGTGGGCGTGAGGCATGGTTCGATAACATATTGTTACCTTGGACTTGAGGTTTGGAGAGGCTGTGAGAGTAGGGGACATTCCTGCCTCACAAGCCATGAGAACATCTACAGATGCTGATGAGTTTAAGCCTTGTGAGTTCAATTGACTTGGGCTTACTTTCGATATGAATGATGTCTCCTCGCTTTATGCCGTCTTCATCTTTCAACCCGCCCCACTCGTCTGCGGTATCTCTCCATGCCGTCAATTTGCAGACATTCCCGCCTTCATCCCCCATGATCAGCTTCAGGATGCCTACTTCCTTTCCAGCATCAGCACCTTTCTTGATTCGAATGAAGTCTGGCCCTTCGACTTCCAACACGGCCAACAACAAGTTGACCTTGACAGGGCCTCTGAGTCCGTCTTTGGTTGAGACCAAGGACAGCAAAGTCAATGATTGGAGGCTAAAGTGGAAAGTGGGGAACTGGGCAATCGACGATGCATTTGAGTAGTCGAAGCTCTGAGAGCCCTGTGTCTCGTAACGCGTCGAGTCAAGAAATGCGGTTGTGTTATTCCCATGGGCACTTTTATTCTGGGAGGTGGATGGTGATTCATCCACGAGAAGGAAAGTCAGATCCTTCCCACTGCCAGGCTCGTGTGGTACAGTTAGAGGCCAAGGTATGGCTTCTGATATGTCTAAATGTCAATTCAATAACCATATTCGCTGATTGAGCAAAATAATCATCGTACCTCCGTCTTCTAGAGAATGCTCGAGACTTGTATCTTCGAGTTCCACACTCGAATCAAACAGAGCATTCTCGTAGATCAGGGAGATGCGCCTACTGGCTGCCTCCAAGGTGGCAGGTGGGAGAATGAAAGACTCTGTCCTGGTCAACTCCAAAGACCTTGGCGAGGAATATGTCTGCCATCGGTAGCTACCAGGGTCTGAGTCAACAGCTTGTGCAGAAGGTGCACCCAGAAAGACTCTATAAGACATTTCAGAAGCCAAGGTCAGATTCAAGAATGAGCATCATAGTCAAGAGCAAGTCGGGACCAATGCAGGGGGTGGCGCTGTGCACGTTGTTTGACGTTGTTGTCATTTACTGGGTCCAGCAATTCTGTGCTGTCAAAGGTAATTGTTGTACAGCAACCACCACCACAGCGCCCACGAACTCAACATGGATGACGGTACGTTTTCAGCATCAGCCACGGCGACGACACCCTATCAGTCGCGACGTTCTGCTTCGGGCCATCGCTAGGTCGACCTCTGCGCACGACTTTGAACCAGCATAAAACATTTCATTCGACAGTCGAGCCAGTCGTTGGCTTACGGCCAGCGACGTTTCCTCTTGTTACAGCTGCTTTAGTTTCGGCACGGTGGACGACGAACGCCCATTCATCATTCAGCCTTTTTCTTTTCGAGCGACATTTGTCCAGTTGGCCCGGCAGTCCCAGTTCTCCTTGTGCTCCAGCACCTATTCAAATGACGTCCACCTGACACCTTCACCCCTTTATTCGACAGCTTGGCAATCTCAAGATATCGCACCTAGCGGCGGCATAAGTATTCCTACCCATGACAGCAATGGCGCTCCCGCTGAGGACCAGAATTGGAATGGCAATGGCAATGGACGTTCACCACCTCGAGAGAGGGAACGGGAGCGCAACGGTGATCGCGAACCTCCTAGGAGGTCGAGCCGGAGCCGCTCTCCTGGCCGAGGTGGCGAAGAACGCAGAGAGTGAGTTTCGAATATCCACGCCTGAAGGAAATGTCTCAACCCCTTGCTAGTCGTGCTGATGGGGGAAACAACCCCGGAAACAACCTTCATGTCTCTGGTCTGAGCCACAAGGTGGACTCTCGAGACCTCGAGACCCTCTTCGCCAAGAGCGGCAGGGTACGTTCCCCATGACTGTTCATATCCCATTCATAGCTAATCTTCTTTCAGGTTCAAAAAGCTTCCGTCATGTATGACCCCCATACAAGAGACTCTCGCGGCTTTGGCTTCGTGACAATGGAAACTGTTGAAGAAGCTGAAGCTGCCATTGCTGCCCTTCACGGCAACGAGTTCATGGGCAAAGTCATGACAATTGAGAAAGTGAGTCGAGTCTGGACCTTTTCCATGGAGTGGCTATTGATCGCCCTTTAGGCTCGTCGCGGCCGCGCTCGTACCCCTACTCCTGGACGCTACTATGGCCCACCTAAGCGTAACGAATGTCCGTCACTTTCACCCATTTTCTAATTTCTGCCTTCTCACAAGCATTCTAGTCGAACGTCCGTACGATCCTCGTCCCTATGATAGCCGCTACAGGGACTATGATGATCGTCGAGGCGGAGATAGGCGCCGTGGCGGCTACGACGATTACCGTCGTGGTGGAGATGATTACCGCTACCGTGACCGAGACTACGACAGGGATCGTGAGCGTGACCGCTACCGCGATGACAGACGCTATGATGACAGGCGCTACTGAGTGCAAGTCTTGTGGCCTTTCGGCCCAAGGCACACCCGAGTTCTGTCAACGTCTTCGAAGATCGCTAGCGGTTGAGCCTGGTCAAACTATGTTGGTATGATATGCTTCCTGGAAACCTCTGTACTCCCGTCCGTATATTCTAGTGCTGATGCATCTCTTTGCTAATGAAAATCATTTCGACCGCATCTCCAATCGCTTCTCTGAACCAAGACCTTCAAGTGTCTCGAGATTGAGAGTCCGTGAGCGTGTGCAAACTCAGCTCTTCGAGATATCCAGTCACGCTCTGCCTCACCTCACCTCGTCGGTTTCGTGTATCGTTTTTGTCCAACACTCAAGAGTGGTTTCAGCTCGAGTCTTAAGCGACGCTTTGGGACATGCTTCATCAGCACTTACGCGTATACCTGGGCTTGAACGGCCGCAACTCTGCAACTCTTGCTGGGCGAACATCCTCATGGTCGCCCAATGCTGCGCACCTTATTCGGCAGACATGGGCGTAGAAGGCAGTGGTTACGTTGAACTTGGAAGGGTTATTTCTGGTGTGCTTCGATTCTTCACGCCCTGGATGACAGAGCGGCCTCTCAGAGTCTCATGAAACACATGCAACACTCGCAGCAACCAAAGGCTAACGGACATCCCCGCTGTCTCTTTTGACAGGTCATCCTTTGTCACCGTCTTCCGTCGGCTGTCTGGGCGGTTCCAATATTTAGGCTAAACTTCTCTTTACCTCCAGGTCTTCACAGTCTTGAATGGTCTCCGCCCTCAAAAGCAAAGAGCAGGTGTGTATTCTCAGAGAATATCCCTCAGGTTCTCACAAACGTTTGTCATTACGATACCCCAAGACCAACCCGTGGAGGGGTTCGTCTCGGCCCAAGTAGCATCACATCCTGTATTGTCTATTGCGCCAATTGCCTGGAGAAGGTCGGTGGCATATGTATGCATAGATTACTACTTACTTACACGATGTCATTATTTCCTTTGTTGTCGTGATGAACCAGTTTGCTTTCCTCTTCCTTCTATGTTCTGTGGCTTTTACTCGTGGCTACTTGGAAGTCCTAAGTTTACCCTCAGGGTGGAGCCTGTGTTTTTGACACTACGAGATCCCCGTTGTCAAATCAGACGCCGATTTCGAGCCCAGCGGCATCCAAAAGGATGAAGGGGGAGACATATACTGGCAAGACCCTTGGTCTGGTTTTGGTGGCGTTTTGGTATTCAAAAGTATTCCAAGACCCCGTGCCTCGCCCTCAAAGTTTGTTATTGGCTTTGCCGTTTCGCGCTCAAAATGCGCCATGTGCCCCATTTTTTGGATTGACCTTGCGATCGCTCGGAACGCCGGAAGTGAGGCTTCTTTCATCTGTGTCGCCAGCCATATCGCACCCGGCCAGGTTCGCAAGGGGCGATCCAACGGCTACAGAATACCGACAGGACATGCCATCGGCTGCTTTCCAGTGAATGAGGGTCTCGCGATTTTCGAAGAAGTGTGTTGGTGGTGGTCTTTGTGGCGTCCCTCTGGCGGCGTGATGGGACTGTCAACTTTGAAGGGTGGTGTGAAACTGACTCAGAGCGGCAAGGTCGATAAGAGTCGATGCCACCTATCGTTTAGCAAGGAAAGCATGTTACAGGATTCATGGGAGTCTGGATGATCGCGGATAGACTTGGCCAGGCCCTTCAGGGCAATCGCAATCGCGGTTTGAAGTGGAAGTTTATATTTCAAACGCGGGAGACGACCAGTAATGGGGTAACTATTGGGTCAGATCGCCGAATGAGGCGATATACATGCATCCAGGCTAACAAAAGTAGCTTCTCCGTCGGAAGGGTTGTGCTTCGAAAAACAGCTATGGCGGAGTCTCAGGTGTCACCAGCGAGAGCCTTATCCGAATGTCTTCTGTGAGGGTGACACGGTCCTCTTATCCAAGCCTCTTATCCAAGGGCCGACCTTCGCAACACAATTCACATAGGTGTCAACTAGCCTTTGCAAATCATTCGCGGACAGCGGGTCAGAACATTATCGATCGACGTTCATGACCTACGAAGTCTGCCAGACGGTTAGTGGCAGGTCTTGAACATATCCTGGCAGGACACATGACGCACCGCCTGGTGACTGTGTAGTGACCTGAAAAGCTTCTGTGAAAGGAATCCAGAAACCAAACGGCATCGTGCCAGTGGACTTTGCCGTAGGCTTTCGTACATCTATGCTTCTGACGGATGGTAGCCTCACTCAGATTAGTGGAACAAGCACAGGGCTGGTTCGCGGGAGCGAAAGAAGCCGAATCCATAACGACATCTCAGGATGTATAGAGTCATCAAGAATTCTTGGGCTTCTTCAAGTCTTGACGGCGGAAAGAACGAGATAACCGTCTGTTGACCAGTATCTTCTACCTAAAGAGCAATCGGAAAGATCAGCGCTGCGCCATCTTCTGTCACTAGATGCCAATGAACCATATTGTAATTTAGCTTCTCTCTGGTCCTGTCACCTTGGCCTTCAAGGTCCCCGTGATCCACCATTGCGTGACCTGTCTTGAGTGGATATCTGTCTTCCACTGCTCGGCGATACAGATGGGCCTATGTAATAGAAGGACAGTGGCTATTCTGATACTTCATTTGAACTGAGGTCAAGGCGCTACCACTCTGAAAGTAGTTACATGAATATCTAATCCGTACGAGGCATGATATCGCCAAAGTAAAACACATTGACGGCCAACACATCGGAAAACGGAGGCGTCTGTCCCTCGTTGATCTGATAACTCAACTTGGAGACCTTATCACGAATTCTCTTGTTGTAATAGTGAACCGTCTTGTAATCGAACATGATCTGCAGACGATCTGGATGATCATATACCGTGATGGTAGGATCCCTACGGTCGGTGAAAGCCCCTTTGAGAGGGATACGTTCCTCGTTTCCCCAGCCACCGTTGTGTGGGCGCGTGTTAAAGACGATGGCATTCTCGAGACGTCGGGTGCTGATATGCAGGAGGATGTCGTCTTGGGAGTTTAGGAGGTTAATACTGGTGTTGTCGATACCTGTGGGACCAACGTTGGGGCTGGGCTTCAAGTCGAGAGATCCGGATTGGAAGACAATGATGCCGTTCTCTTTGAGAGGCTCGTTCAACGCGGTCTTGTCTTTGAGACGGAGAAGGAAGAACATGTTTGCTGTAGATAACTTGAATGTAGTCAGATCTAGATCCCAGCAAGCACGAGGCCGGAGTGGAGTAGGCTTACATTGGGGTGGTATGAGGGAGGCAATGGGGACTATAGGCAAGGCTCATCTGTGCTTAAGTATAAGCGATGTAGGAGCTGATTATCGATGGGATGCCATGCACCATTCATGATGTCAATATACTAACCGAAAAGTGGCGTTGGCACCAGGGAGGCTTGGAAGGGAGTGTCAATACGCTTAATGACACTAACATGAAGGGCAGGCGTAAGTGCTTATTTGATCTCGAGTCACTTTTCCGCAAGAGGCATAGAAAAACTCCAACGAGGACGCCGTTCGAAAGTTTTCGTGCTATAAGTAGGCTACTCTCCAACTCCGACTCGGTGACATCAGCCAAAGTTCTATGCTACAACTTCCAAAGTCAAATCTACGGGAGCCCAAGTCTAGGGTAACCGCTGAGCCTAAGGAGCTCTAGCTCTTGGATGCTTAGCCAAAACCAAGAGGTTCTAGCCATCTGCTCTTCCGAGAAGCAAAAGATTTCAGGTAGCCCGTTGTCGTTCATGAAGCTACTAGCTTTGGGTCATTCTCCCCTCGGAAGCCGTCAAGTCCCTAGATTTTTGAACTAGCTCATGGGAGAGCGACGCTTAGTGAAAGGTGCCTTTGACTGCAGGCCATCCATTCACAGGACCCTTGTTCTTCCCGGCTCCGATTGACACCAGGGCATTGACGAGTCGATCCTGTCCTGCCCATGCAGGGTACAAGAATCTCAGCTCAGGATTCTACATAGCCTCCAATGTTTTATTTTTACTTTTTATTCACGACTTCCCACTCCTCCACCAGAGAACCTCGGTATTCTGGCTCGGCCACTTCCAGCCTCTGAGGAACATCCCGAACGCTCACAAACGTCAGTTTACCGACGAACCAATTCTGCCTCTTCGAGAGGGTCGTCGATCCCATATTTTGGGTTCATGGACGCTCTATTCGGGATAGTGACAATGTTCAGGGTACATATACACACACTCCCCATATCGGCGCCCAATACGCAGCCCGCCACGGAGCAGTCAAATTTAGAACGACGGCGAAAAGCGTGCTGGCCTCTTGCAAGTTTCCAATGGATGACTTCCCGTAGAAATCTATGCGGAATAGATGAACGAATAGACAATATTTCGGACGATATTGGAGTTGATGCCACCTTGAAAAGGAAGGCATAACGGCAGTGGGAATTTTGAAGGGTCGTTCAGACTGCAAAGTCTGGAGACCCCTCCCCCCCCCCCTCTCCAGACTGCAAACGCACGAATAGACTGCCAATTCACGTCACCCATCAGCTTGGCCTTCCATCTATGGAGAATCTAGATTGATGGCCACCATTCCCTTCTTCGTTTATCTGCTCTATTCCCCCTTTCCTTCGCGTCCTGAGGGCACAAAAAGCAGCGGAATCTGGCATGCTTGACTGGAATAAGAGCCACACGAGGTTTTAGAGCAACTTCAGGATCCCCAATGGTATCTCGAGCATAGGAAAGATAGGGGCTAAAAGCGGCGAGCTCCTAGGCTCCGACGAACTTTCTACGATATTCTGGAGGTGCGCAGTTGCTACGGGGGAATAGATTTTCTGACAATAGAGTCTTACGCAATAATAAACGGTCTATTCGACAGGCCATTCCGAATAGATTCCTACGGGAAGTCATCCAAATTCTGAACTTGGACCTCGGCAAAACCTAGGCATTGCAGGGTATCGTTCTCCGGCGAACCGCAGCTCTCAACGGGGATTTTTATCAGAAAGCAAAATAAATAGCTAGATTGATCTCCGCATTGTCAAGTTAGGGGTGAAGAAAGGCGGACAGGGTTCATACTACCGACTCGAGCTTGACCCTCCGGCTGCCGGTCTCTTGAAATCGCTCAACTCCTTAGCTCCGCTGCTAGGATCCGCGTCATTGTACTCGGTGTAATCTTGTTCCTCCTCCGACTCTTCATCGCTTTCCTCTTCTTCTTCTTCTTCCTCTTCTTCGTCACTGCCTTGATTTCCGACGGCAAAGTCCTTGTCAGCCTTGACAGGCTGTGAACTCGAAGAAGAGGGTGCATGCTGCGTAACGGGGGTTGGAGAGACGGCTGGCTTGGCCGGCACGGCAGGCAGAGGCTGTTCAGGTAAAGACGGCGAAACCGACACCAGTGGTGCCGCGTGCGTCGACGCAGTGGGAGAGTGATCAAACGAGATATGAGTCGACGCAGCTGACGACACTTGCGAAGGGATAGGCGAGCGCTCAGACAGGCTTAGCACGCGTTGATGTGCCATTTCAGCATTGACTTGGGACTGATGTGAGATGGGATTGGTTTCGGGTCGCTGCGGTGCTCTTGTAAACGCTGCGGACCGATTGGCAGACACTGGTGTACGAGGCACGGGCGTTCGAGCAAAGGCTTTGGTGCCCATTGCGCTATCTTGGCCTCCTGTTTCGAGATCGGTACGGCCGACAGACGCTTGGTGGCTCACAGGGTTGAGTCCTGAGGGTACCCCGAATGGGCTGTTGCCGGAGCCTGGTCCGTAGATGGCCCAGAGGTCCTTTGCCCAGTCGATGCCTTCGGAAGCGTGGTACTTCATGGATTCGATTGAGAACTGGGGGATTTGGTCGAATCCACGAAGTTGGAGGACGAAGCGGTTGTAGAGGGTGCCTAGGACTGTGTAGGCCAGCAGCAGGGATAAGAATCTAAGGGTAAGATTTGTTAGTTGGGGATCGAGAGTAAGTGAGGGCACTCACATCACCGCGATTGTAACGAATATGTTCCATACAATCCCACTTTCGCTCGTGGGGCATGCGTACTATCGACATCAGTTAGAAGTGCCCGCTTGCAAGCCTGGAGGAGCTCACATGTGTCCTCCATTCGATAACAAAGGCACAAGCTTCGTCTTCATCACCAGGAGGAAGTGCGGCGACTAGCCGTGGTTGGCCTGTCGAGAGGATGGATGCATCGCAAATAAAGTCGATGACCGTCGACGCCCTGATATCCTGCGCCTTGCCCTTGTCAGACTTGCATTGCGATCCAGAGGAAAGGATCATGCGAGGGTGATTCTCATAGAAATCCAAGGTCGTATTGACCTTACTAGATAGCCTATTAGTCCAATTCAAAATGGCAATGATATTGACGAACCCAACAACAAAATCTCCATGCCCTCGCCTGGTGAACGCAGCGATATCACTGGGCTTGATGTCCGAGTCCTTGACACCGAATGACTCAGTCTTTACCGACTGACAGACATTAATCGGGAAGATGTCTTTGTGGGCCCCCACAACTTCATGATCCTTGCTAAAGCCAACGTTTTAGACCAAGATCCAGGGCCCGCTGCCGGTAACGTACTTGGATTTTAGGGGGTTGAGGTCATAGAATTTGCCCTTGAAATGGGTCGTGCACGGCTTCTCGTCCTCAGCCAAACCAACAGTGAGCAGAGAAAGCACGAAGCTCAAGATAAAAGCCCTCTTCATCATTGTCGATGGCGTAGATTCATGAGCGACGATGTCTTGTTCGTCGTCGAGGCACAGCGAGCTGCGCGTTCGATAATTCCCAGAGCTGTGATTGGCTGGAGAGACCGTGGCAAAAAATGTGTGATGGCCAAATCCGAAGGTCGCCGTCGTCGTTGACCTGCTCGTTGTCCAACGCTGTCTCGTCGTTGTTTGCCGACCACCCATAGGCTAAATTATCGAATTCCTGCTGACGACTGACAGCAAATATGTCCTCTATGCTCTTGCGCTCGATTGCGCGCTCAGCGAGGACCATTCCGTCTACGTCTGCAGCTGCCCGTAGAACACTCTCCACCTCCACTGTTCGACGTCAGCAGGTCCAACATGAAGGAGAGGGAAAGTCGGCCCATGACTACCACACTGTCGAGGACATGCAAGGGATGCATGCCAGCCAGATTTTGCCTACACCTGGAACAGAAGCAGACGCGAAGATGCGGCACTTTACTGGTATGTTTTAGTTTCCTGGGGTACTCGGGGCTATTTCTGACTGCTTTGGTGGTCAATGAACAGTCAACTTTGGGTGAGTTGGTGACTTTTGCAACGCGTAGAGGTGGAATGGTATGTTAATTGTCAATTTCTACCAGACCCCAGCATCCTGCTGCCCACGGTGTGCTTCGTATGATCCTGGAGCTGAACGGAGAGGAAATTCTGCGTGCCGACCCTGTCAGTATTCATTTCTGTTCTATGGAATCTTATCCTAACTGCCAGGTTGCCTTGTTCTGCCCAACACTTAACTGTAACAGCACATTGGCCTTCTCCACAGAGGAACCGAGAAACTCATTGAATTCAAAAACTACACCCAAGCCCTCCCCTACTTTGACCGTCTGGACTACGTCTCCATGAGTACGAACATTGACTCCAGTCAAAGGACTGTTCAACTGACTCCGGTCGTTTTCAGTGACAAACGAACTGTGCTACTCGCTCGCCGTAGAGAAGCTTCTCAACGTTCAAGTCCCTGAACGTGCTCAATGGATCCGAACTCTCTTTGGAGAGATCACTCGTATACTCAACCGTCAGTTTCCCAAAACCCAAGACCCGTCGATATTTAACTCACGCTTTCGTCACAGATCTCATGGCCGTCCTCACCCACGTCATGGACGTTGGTGGTCTAACCCCCTTCCTCTGGGGTTTCGAAGAGCGTGAAAAGCTCATGGAATTCTACGAACGCGTCTCCGGAGCTCGCATGCACGCCGCATACGTCCGACCCGGTGGTGTTGCCTTTGACCTCCCCCACGGCCTGCTCGAAGACATCTTCAAATGGTCAACACAATTCGCCAGCCGAGTCGACGAGATTGAGGAGGTTGTGACGGGTAACCGTATCTGGAAGGAGCGGACGATTGGGATTGGAAAGGTCACGGCCAAGCAGGCGTTGGATTGGAGTTTTAGTGGTGTGATGCTTCGTGGAAGTGGTATTCCTTGGGATATCCGCAAGGTGCATCCTTATGACAAGTATGCCGAGGTGAGTCTTTGCTTTTATGGGTGTCACAACATGACACTAACGTTTTGCTAGGTCGAATTCGATATCCCAGTAGGCAGGAACGGAGACTGCTACGACCGGTACCTGTGCCGTGTCCAGGAAATGCGAGAGTCGCTCCGTATCATCTCTCAGTGCTTGAACAAGATGCCAACGGGTGTCGTCAAGGTCGACGACCACAAGCTCACCCCTCCGCCAAGAGCGATGATGAAGGAGAGCATGGAGAGTTTGATTCACCACTTCAAGGTATGGCATCTCTTGAGGCTTTTGAAGCATGATGGCTCACCCATGTTCCTTTAGCTCTTCAGCGAAGGTTACTCTGTTCCTCCGGGCGAGACCTACAGCGCAATCGAAGCACCCAAAGGTGAAATGGCCGTCTACCTCGTTTCGGATGGGTCGAACAGGCCGTATAGGTGTAGTATTCGTGCACCCGGTTTCGCTCACCTTGCTGGTTCCGATTTCATGATGAGACGTACGTTCTTTTTCTTACTCTTTGATCATAGAAGTCCAATACTGATTGCCTCTGTCCCTTTTCTAGATGTAAGCGTGCTTGGAGTAGGCTATGATAAAAAGCGAGATACTTACCACTCGTTTTCTAGCACATGTTGGCTGATGCTGTTGCCATTATTGGAACCATGGATCTTGTGTTTGGGTGCGTTGAATCGCTTTCAGCTCTTCCCCTGGTGGTTAACGTCGTTCCAGTGAGGTCGATCGGTAATGCATGCTGTCCCATGCGGTGCGGTGGTAATGGAGGAGAGCTTCGTTATTCGTGTAGAGGAGTATATACATTTCTAGAATTCATATCTTCTTTTCTCGTGCATCTGGTGAACAGCCTGGGGCCTGTCAGTATGCAAAATATGTGGAGAAGTAGTCCATGCCTCTAGCAAGCGCCCAGCCGTGATCCGGGGATTGATTGCAAGCTGTTCGCAGGGCGGAACATCTCTCTTCCAACAACAGCCACATTGCTTCCAGCGGTGTGGTCCATTGGCATCTCACTTGCTGGCCTTGGACCACGGTTGTTTTAAATCTTTCAAGTAACGAACATTCTAATTCAGGCGACTAAAACTGAGTGGGTGTACTCGTCAGTTGCATGGACTTCTTTACTCCTCTCCTACTCGCCATGCCTTCCCCCCGCATCCGGTGGAATATCAACGCCGTGGCAGTCTATCACAGTTCATTAAAGTGGTAATCGGTTACTGTCATCCAATGGTCAATAAGCCAGTGACAACCCCGCATCCGCTATCCCAACAAAGCCACAACAATAACCCTTTTCTCCACCCATTGCCCACTCGATCCATGCCAAGCTAGTAATGGGCAGTGACATGGTGTGTATAGGCGCTACGGGATAGCATCGGCACCGCTTGCAATATCAATGTCTTGCTTCTCAGGAACGTAGGACCGTCAAGTTCGATGCTGTGCGGTCACGCTACACCTGCCTAGTAAACACCGCACCAGATCATATTCGCAATTGGGACAATGATATAAGAAGCAAGACCGTCAGCGCTCTTTTCTTTCCATTCTCAATCGACACTCTCTATATTGCGACTTACAATTTACGACTAACAAGCCATGGCGGATCCAAGTCAACAACCTCAGCCGGTGAGCAGGGGGTTTTATCTTTGCGTTATCTTCATGGGCGCTAATCGATATCTTGCTTCGTGCCGATCGGATGGATAGGCGCCTCAGGCTGACGCTGCCGGCGCTACTAGTGCAGTGAGGTTGCTTTTCTTTGAGGTTTGCGTGGAGATCGAGATTGTCCACTTTGATAGCCGTCTTTGAACGAGATCGGGGCAGAGACTGACGTATGTTTGCCTTTCAGCCTGGTCAAGCACCTTTCGCTCCTCCTCCCGGTGCTCCTCCCGGCGCTCCGCCCGCTGGCTACTATCCACCTCCCCATGGATATTACCCTCCACCTGGGGGATACTACCAACCCCCTCCCGGACAGTACCCACCACCCCACGGGGCTCCTCCTCCAGGTCAATACCCACCTCCTGGTGCACCTCCATGACAATACCCATCCCCTGCTGGAGCCCCTCCTCCTCCTGGACAGTACCCTCCACCGGGAGGAGCACCCCCTCCTGGTCAACATCCGCCACCCCCAGGAGCACCTCCTGGTCAACCTCCTCCAGCTGAAGGTGCCGCGGGTCAACACCCCCCGCCTCCTGGTGCTCCACCCGGCCAACATCCTCCTCCCCCGGGCGCTCCTCCTGGACAATACCCAGGCTACGCTCCCTGGCCTGGTTACCCACCACCTGGTGGTTATCCCGGCTACCCTCCTCCCCCAGGCACACCCGGCCAACAACAGCCCTACTACGGTTACCCTGGCTATGCGCCTCCATACGGTGCTCCTCCTCCACCTCAGGGATACGGCCAATACCCGCCACCTCATGGTGCCTACCCACCTACCCCTGGAGCACCAGGGGCTCCTGGTACACCACAACCCCAGGCACAGCTCAGCCAGGTCAACCCTCCAGCACCAGGAGTACCTTCGTACCAGCCAAGCTACGGCCCACCGCCTCCCATGCCGGGTTACCCGGCTGCCACTCCCGCTATGCCCGATTCTGGCGCTCCAAGCTCTATCGCGGCTGCGCAGAAGGAGGTCTGGTATTTGGGCCCCAGGATACCTGATCCCGACGCCCTTCCTGCATCGTTGGCTCAGACTAAAGTCCCTGGATATGATCCTATACATGACTACAACAAGATCATACAAATGAAGGGTTGGTACGCGGAGGGTAAGGGGAACATAAATGAAATGAGCTGTAAGTCCATCTCTTCATCTGACTTGATCGTGTCGCTCATCTTCATTATGCAGTTGTCAAGTTTGTTCTCGAAGAGCCATTGCTATCAAGAGATGCACTCAGCGATTACTGTGTGGCGAAGAGAGGCAAGGATCTCTACGATACTCTTCAAGATTCCTTGCCTAGGATGTGTCTCACCACTTCGCATGTAACCACAGTGGTCAGGGCTTTGATTCGTGGTCCTCTCAGATTCGACGTTGAATTGCTATACGGAGCACTCTCTGGTGTTGGGTGAGCGATCTTTGTAATCTGACTAGCGACATGGATGCTCATGAGTATCGCAGTGCCAACGAGATGATCCTGACCGAAATCATCCTCAAACCGATCTCATGAGGACATCGCTCTTCTTAACAAGGCCTACACCAAAAGCCACGGACGAGAATTGAAAAACCACATCGAGGTTCAGAGCGATATCTCTCTTTCTGCCGACTTGAAGCGAAGTGAGCTTCCCTTGGTCCTCGCTATGTATGCTGTTTATTGATCTGTGCCAGCGCTCACTATGGCGTTGTACAAACCAACGCGATCGTAGTCTGGCGGTCGACCATAACGCTGTATCAGCCGACGTCGAAGCCCTCATTCAAGGTCGCAAGGGTAAAGAAGACAAGGAGAGGTCCAAGTTCATTGAAATCTTTGTCAACCGTAGCAAGCCCCATCTGGCTGCAGTCATCACCGCTTTCGGTCAGAAATCCAAGAGCTTGAGTTCTGTCATCAAGGGCTCAAAATACTTGTAAGACCACCATTCCCTTCCGATCGCTCGATCCTGTACTGATGCCATTTTCTCTCAACCGTAGTACTGCCGACTTCAAAGGTGCTCTCCTCTTTATCCTTCATGGTGTTAAGCCCAAGCGCGATGGACAAGGAATCTGGCGGGACGCCAAGCTGCTCGAGAAGACGATGGTCGGTTGGGCACCAAGGACACCGCCCTCGTCTATCGTCTTGTCCGAGCACACTGGGATCCTACGAGGTTCGGGGCTGTCAAGACGGCGTATCAGAACCACTACAACAAGACGCTTGAGAAGAGGGTCACTGGCGAGACGAGTGGGAACTATCGGGAGACGTTGCTCGCGCTGATTGCTCACGCATCCAAGGCGAAGCCAACTTAATTACTGTGTAGGCTCTGGATGAGGACTGTGTGGCTCAATAAAGACTGATAAAGCGAATCTATTTGTATCTGTATTAGTGTTATACCCCGTCTATTTATTTTCGCCTTCCAACTTCGATTCGACTTTGCCGTTTTGTTCCAATTCTCAATGCTAGTGATGGGCAATCGTCAGGATCCATCCCACACATCGCAACGCTAGATATCGATTCAACGTCGACCAGATCGAGCAACCTGCTGAAAGCGCTACCGCAATTCCATGAACCATCGTAATCACGACTCACTCGAATCGTTCCAGTGGCGTTGATGGTAATTGGCCCCGGCTCATTCCTGCAGAGTCCTGGGATTGCTTGCCTGTGGGCAGGGAAAGTCCCCTTGGCTTAAAAGAGGTCATTTCTAGGTGTAACGCATGCACGCGATAAAGTCGCGTCTTTGCTTGTATGAAGTCTACTCTAATAAGCCTCCGCATGATGCTAATACAGACCTGTAAGTCGGATAAATGATATTCATATCTGAGGAAGCCGATATGGTGGGATGGAATGGAAAGGCCTGGAAAACGGTGAGTTACTAGCCGGGCAAAGAGCAGAGGCTGCCGCGTTCTTACCAGAGTTCCTGCCATTCCTACTTGCCCAAGATTCGGGCTCTAGGACCGTGATGGAGCTTCACTCAACCCTCTAGGAATTGGTGCCACGCGAAGCCATACCGCATCTTGTCTGCTTTGTCAGAAGGCAGGTCGCGGACTTGCTCTGGGAAGGTCAAGTTAGGATATGAAAGATAGGTGACACCGCTATTACTTACCAGTAGGCAGTGATGAAGCGACGGCAAATTGAGTAGCGAGCACAAGGCATGCAGCGAGGGTTAAAGACTTGATCATGGTTTCGGGAAGCCTTCTCAGGCGTGAATACCTGGGGTTCTTGAGCAAGGGTAGGGAACTAGATGGGAACGATACCATGTCGTTGCTCTATATGCAGTCTCTGGCTCCATCATCGGTTGCAGAAGCTGCTTTAAAACGCATGGAAAGAGGTAAACAGTCATGCAAAGAAGTCATCCCGCAACAACTCGAAATTATAAATGCAACAAGTCGGGGTTTTCCTGACAGGAGGAGCCCAGAGGAGCCCTGCAAATACCCAATGCCATCCCTTTGTGGTTATCTTCTTTCTTCTTGTCCATGCACCTCGAGTCTCCAATCGGCCGTCAAGAATGGCCATCCCGTGCCTTGCCTGGTTTGAAAACTTTGCCTGCAGTCGCTCAGTAGCTACAGCAGACTCAGGTAAGGGGTAGCACGGGCCCAATGCACCATGAGTACATATGTGCACCTTTTCACTACATCTGGCAACAATCGTGGGGTTTCTCTCAGAGATGACAGCGCGTCTGGTGTGTAGAGCATCCATGCCCCGGCAATCAATTGTTTAGAATACAATACTTACATCGTTGTTTCTATGGTTACGATTAGTACAAGGGACACTACTTTCAAAACGTTTACTTGTTGCATCGTTCACTTCTCTCTTTCTTATTGTTCTCTCTCTTCTATTTACCCCTGCACAGATACGCTATTGTTCTTCCCTATATGGACATTCCTTTGTGTAGATATGTATATAGGCTAGCACTCGTGTGAGTTGGGGTTGTTTCTCTATCGAACTATTGCCCACTCCACAGGTATGTCATGGTATCGCTCTACTTTATTCTCTTGCGAATACTGATCGACACTATTCCCCACTCACATTGCGTGTTCTTGTTTGCGGGTTTAATAGGTTATGAGCCCGTGCTTCGTGTTAGAGACACACTCCTCAAACACGAAAGCTACCCTCCCTCACAGACATTCGGTCACGTACCACTAGGTACATCCCCGCACCCATGGTCCTCTGCTTTCTCACAGAAAGAAGCAGTCCCAGCTGCACCCTGGTCTGCCTCCCAGTCCATCTGGTCGAGCGAACTTCTACTCCTTCTATCCCCACTTCGTTTCTGGCTATTCCCAGTCAACGTTGTATCTCCTGTTGGTTTGGGTTTCACTCAAATCAACTCTTCCCTTCACTATCTCTCTCCTGTCCCTGCACTGCATTATTTCTCGAAGCATCATGCCAGACGATTCTTCCACGACCAAAATCTGTGCTCTTTCGTCTGACACCGTTGCACGGTGGAAGACTATGGTCGAGAACGAAGCATTGCGCCTTCGTGCCGTACTCTGGTGAGGAGGAGGAACCAGACAAAAGTGAAGATCGTAAGGATTGGAAGGATTATTGGGCAAACGCTCCACACTTGCATATGCTATCGTCAGCTCTCTTGACATGGCCCCAATCCGACTATCATCTCGGGCGTCGACCGAACCGATCCAGCCGCCACCTTCACAGCTCTCATCGAGCACACATTCCCAAGACAGCTCAATCTCGCGCTTCGTCTATCCAAGAGCTCCTCTCCATCCGCAAGACGGATACAGAGAGCTTTG